>JAFVLL020013345.1:0-55086 GCA_021397915.2 Tor tambroides | reverse complement strand
ACCTCTGTATGACCCTGGCCACTGTACTGTAACTCAGTTTCAGGGTGTTACTGAACTTCTTATAGCCTAGGCCATCTTTGTGGAGAGCAGCAGTTCTAATTCTCAAATCCTCAGAGAGTTCTTTGCCATGAGGTGCCATGTTAAACATCCAGTGGTCAGTATGAGAGAATTGTACTCAAAGCACCAAATTTTAACTGCTCTTATACAAGATACACAAATTTGTATGGTGCTTTGTCAAGCAGACAAAAACATGAACATGATTAATAGGACATGTGGCTTTGCATGGTTAAACGAAGTATAGCTGTTATCACTTAGGGTGTACTCACTTTTGTTGCCAGTTTTTTTTGACAATAATGGCTGTATGTTGAGTTATTTTCAGAGGACAGTAAATTTTTACTGCTATACAAGTTGCACATTGACTACTCTAAATTATATCCAAGTTTCATTTCTATAGTATTGATCCTTGAGAAGATGTACTAAAATGTGTTTCTGAAATGTGAGGGGTGTACTCACTTTTGTGAGATACTGTGTGTGTGTGTGTATATGTATATGTGTATATATATATATATATATATATATATATATATATATACACACACACATATACTTTTGATCATTTTAATGAGTTCTTGATGAATAAAAGTATTAAAAAGTATTTAAAAAAACAACCCAAAATTTTGAAAATTAGTTAATTTGAACTTATTTTTCCAGTAAGAAAAAACTGTAAAGAAATAATATATTTTACTTTTAGTAATATTGCTGAATATTTTTGCCTTTTATATGGTACTAATTCTTCAAGCTATCAGGAATATTTGTTTTGGACAAAGATATTTTATAATTATTGAAAATGATTTTTTTATCAAGACAAGGGTTCAGCTAGGTCAATTTAATGAAAAAAAGATATTACATATTTTATACATTAAGTCAAACAAGTTTTATTTTGAAAATACAATCACAATAAAATCTTTAACAAATATATAATATTTTAGCTACCAGCAACCGTGTTTTCCAGAAACAAGGACATTTTTGTACTGTGATCACCTTTGAGATGTAGCTCTAATTGCGGTCTGTGTACAGAAAGCATAATTGCACAGGAAGTACTTCTGAATCTGGGAAGGAGATCATGTTGAGAGAAAGACTTGTTGCTATAATGCATCCCTGCAGTGTACATAATTGGATCGTGTTATGTCTGCAGGTGTGTGATGGCAAGGTGTCTGTTCATGTGATTGAGGGAGACCACCGGACCTTCCTAGAGGGTGAGGGTGTGGAGTCCATCTCAGGCATCATCCACAGCTCACTGGCTGAACCCAGAGTCAGCACCAGAGAAGGCTGAAGCTTCCTGGCAAATGGCTTTTACATCTTTTTCACCCTTACTTTGTTGCTTTCACCTGACAAACCAAAACTGTGTCCCAACGTATTAAAGCATGCACATTTGTGATCTCTTCGTACTTCTCACCCACACAGTAGCCTTTTCCTTCTCATCTTTCTCATTCTCTTCACATCTTAGTTGTTTATCACCCTTTACTTCTTTATTCCACGCTGGAAACAAAAATGCATGTCTGTTTACTTGCTTTATCAGTTAAGATTCAATCAGCTCTTCATTGTCTTCTATAAATCATCATATGTTACTGTGAAAACTAAAACGTCACTGGTTTCTAGCATGTGAGCGTACTGTAGTTAAGTGCCATTTACCCTAAGTAGTGCCTAGCTGTAGTGATCACTGACACTATCTAACCTGCATAAGTCTGCTAAAGGTTTTGTCAAAACTGCATTCATGTTCATACGTCTTTCAATATCCAGCCTAATGATGCGGACTGCAAGTCAAAGCCTCACTGTGTTTAAATCCACATATTAGCCGTTGGGAATCTAGTTACGCACATAGCTGAGATTGTTGTTTACCAATTGTGAGCGGTTACTGATGCTTTAGCAGTACTAGTTAAAATCGCTTATGTTTACTCTAGCATTGTTTTTCTTTTCTGAATGATATTCGCTGGTTCTCTTGTTGTTGCTGAACATCTAAACTTATGCTGCAATAATTGTGCAATTGATGTTTATTTAAAAGGGAAGATATGTATGAAAAGAACATTCCTGGATGAGAGTAACCATTAAGAGAGCTGGTTAATTGACTTGTTAATGTTTACGTTCAAGTTAGGAGTTAATTATAGAATATTTGTTACTTTAAAAATATATTGCACAAGCTAAAAGCAAAATGCAAATATGACACTGATGTGAAATGCTTGGCAATCCAGAGTGAAATCACTAAAATGATGCTTCGCTGCTTAACTGTAGACCAATAACTGGAGTATTAATATTGTATTGATGTTTCTAGTCCTCTTTTTGAGGATAGTATCAACATTCCTTGTTCCGGATGTCTCTCAGATGTATATGTTCTGCCAAAATGCTCTGTAATTAATTGACTGCTTTAATACTTCAGATGTTAGTTGTAGTAAATTCTTGTGGCCAGGCCCACATTAAACACAAGCTCAGTTCATAGTGCAAATCACATCATATTTTAATCTAAATCTTGTCAGAATGAAGTGTTATTTGGTGTAGGAGTGAAATTGGCGACGTATGAATATTTTCATTGCACTGACTTTCTCTTTGTCACAACAGAGGAAAGTCTTCTGTTTGAAAGCAAATCACTACATTTCTGAGACTAATTAAGTCAGTGACGAATTGTGATTTCTTTCTTTTGGTGTAATTTTTCCAGTATTTATTGTACTAGTCAAAATAAAAAGTTATTACTAACATACACATCCAGATTCTACTGGTTTGTTTTTCTCCAACCATATTAGTTGTTCTGGTCCTACAGATTTAAAGATTATGCAACCAAGTTAAGCTAAAAATACGATAATCCAGTTTAAACCAATGTTATCAAATAATTTTATTATAAACAAAAGTAAAATGTGTAACAAAGTATACACATTAATCTAATAAAAATGTGGCCACATCAATTTTAAAAATCATCCCCTTTGAAGACAATTGATTTCTAAGCAGCTGCTATGTTTAATTCTTGCTTCAGAGTCTTATAAAGTAAAAAAAAAAGAAAAAAAAAAACGTGGACTTTAGAATCCAAAATATTTACATATTTACAACATAAAAATTAAAATCACACACCACTAAAGGTGATAAGTTTCACATTCAAGCAGTGTTAAATCCATTTTCACATCACAGTTTGCAGTTGTACTCATGCGGTGTATAAAGGCACAGTGTGATCTGAGTGGGCATGCATAGAGGACCACCTGATCTTTGACCAATGAAAGGGAATTCATCATGCAGTTATTTCACAAACTGTCGAATTAGTTACGCACGTAGCAAAGTATACAGAGAAATCTTAGAAAAGTATTGAATGCCATCTGGTAATGCCTCTTTGAAGATGCAAGTGAAAATGCAATGCAACAATAAGAGATAATGCTTTGAGATTGTCATCGGGATGTCTGTAAGACTGGAATGTTTGGTTTTTCATGTAAGGCTTGATACGGTGTCTTCCACCATTTTCCATCTAGCCCTGAGGTTTTTTAATGTTCATCTTCATCTTTTGAATCACTGCTATCGCCCAATCCCAGATCTTCAATGTCGTCATCATCATCAGGATAATCATCTTCTGCCAAACGTCGCTGTAACTCTTCAAGACCCAAGAAGCGTTTCAGAAGTGCAGCAAGTGCCTCCACATCACTGAATGTAAGAAAAATGGTAATAATGTGCTTAACTGCGGCGCAAATAACGTCACGTTGCAAAAAAATGAATGGCGTAAAAATACCTTTGTGTGATTAAGTTATTAGATTGCTTTTGTTATACTACTTTTACTGTTTTTATTTCTTGTAAAGCTTCTTTGAGTACCCAGAAAAGTGCTTATTTTATTACAAAAAAGGGTTGTTTTTTTAATAGAAATATGTATTTGTTATATTGCTATTTATTGTTACAATTTAAAAGAACTTATCTATATTAATATATTTTAAATAGTTATTTATTCTTGTGTTGGTAAAGCTGCATATTCAGCAGCCATTACTCCAGTCTTCAGTGTCACATGATCCTTCAGAAATCATTCTAATAAACTGATTTAGTGATCAATTATTAATAATGGTTCTTATTCTTAGGAGTGTTGAGAAATATCTTTGCTGCTTTATATTTATTTGGACCTTTATTTTCAGGATTCTTTGAATAGAAAAATTCAGAACAGCATTTATTTGTAATAGAAATGTATCACAGTTTGCACAAAAAATATATTAAAACACTATATCTATCTATCTAGCAAAGGGGCTTTAAGTACCTGCGTGAGCCCAGCGTGGCACTCTGTGTAAGAGGGTGAGAGAATCCCGTCGCTAGACGCAGCACCAACAGGTAACCCTTCCCCAAATACCTCACCCTCTCCTCCTGAACACTCACGTCCCGCAGGTGACGCAGATCTAACACCACTGAGCCGGAGAAAACAACATTCAACTTGACTAGTCGTATAGTGCAAAACAAATAGCAACAGATAACACAAAGCTCACCTTTCTCATGTCCTCTTTTCCACATTGTCAATATCATGGTATAGAGACTAAACGTCTTCAATTCGATCTCATTCTTAGATTTATCAAATACTGCCTCCTAAGAACAAAGCGAAACAAACTGTTAGTTAGGACAGCTAAATACATCCACTACAGATGCAGCATGTGTAAAATGCCTCCCACCTCCCATTCCTCCATATTCTGCAGAGCTACAAAAAAACAGCCAGTCACATAGAACATCTTCCATAATATGCTGTCTGCAACAAAAGAACAAAGCAAAGTGAGCAACACAGATCCCAAAAATCCTTCCTTTTATTGTTTTATTCCAGAGTTATTAGGCATTCAGGAAACATTTCTTACCGGCGCTGTAATAGGCTGCTGCAAGTCCAACTGAAGCAATTCCTGTAAAAAGAGGAAGCAGGAAGACAATAGATATTTTATGTTGCACGTTAGACTACACACTTCTAGTCACCATAATCCCCATTAGAAATGATCTCATACCAACAAGGAGGGACCATGATCTAATCCCAGGAGACCTCTTCAAATGGAGAAGATCAGATGTGTGTTTCTCCACGACCATATACCCCATCTGTAAATACATTTCAAATGTTTTGGAACACAAAAATACATCTAAAAGATCTAGTTGGAGATTTCCAGTGATGTGTGTAGCATCACTGTACTCATCATAACATGCCAGAATACTGGCAGCAGCTTTGTGCAGTATTAAAGGTGAGCTTTCCTTTGTACAAAGGTGTTTTATGAACAGCATACTACATATAATCATAATAAATCTGAACAGTTTCATATACTTTTGAAATAGCACTAGGACAACACCCTCATTATCGTGTTCACAGATGTCCTGCCATAAACTGACAGCATGTGAAAGCATCTGACATCTTACCTTAATAAGTCGCGTTCCTCGTTGAGACAATTAAATCTAATTCTTTTCAAAATATGTCAAATCTAAATGTTGGAAATTTGCAATAGAAAACTGGAGCAAAACAGATTCAGGAAATAAAATGTGTAGATCATGCAACACACATAAACCCGCCTTCGAATGACGTTGATTTCCGCTCAGCTGGTTTCCGTTCTGATTGGGCAGCGGAATCTATTAAAGGAGCGCGCCCTTTACATTATGACACAGCCTTCCTGCACGATTGTGAACTCATCCTCAAAGAGTGTTTGAGTCGTGAATAATCTGACACATCTGTATGAATAACAAGTTCGTGAGTACTTGAAGACAGCATTAACAGTTATGTTGGTTGGAAGTGTCTATAAATCCAAAGCGTTTTAGTAACTGATGCAGTGTCCTTATTAAAATGTAATATATGGCAAAACTATGCCAACATATTCTTACATACGACTAAAATTATTTTTACTTCACAGTAAATCAAGCATTGTTTGACCGGTCTAGGGGGAATTTACACCAGGGTTGCTGATTCACGCATGCGTGTCCATCCAGGCAAGGAGTCATTCTCGTGAATCGGTTCTTTCAAACAGTTCGATTCTATGAACCGGTTCAAATGAACAATGCAGAGGTTCCTTTACGTCATGACGTATTCATGCAATAACGTAGTCCCTGACATTCCGGTGTGGCATGTTACATACTGTAGGCACATTTTTCTATTAAATTGTGTTAATTGGGGCAGGATTATTATTGTAAATGTGTTATGTCCCAGTACATTTTGTTGCAGCCATGATTTCGACTCGTAAAAACAAAGTCATTTAGAACATAAATATAGTTTTCACTTACATTAAACACTATACTAAAAAAACATTCTTTGTTAGCCGGGATCACAGCGAGTCGAGCGTCCGACAATGGCGTTTAATCTGCCTCATCATGAATCACATTTGTTCGAAAGAGACTGTTCGGATGCTTGATTCAGTGAGTCGGTGACTCGAGAACGTCTCAACGGTTCAACTGAATCATTAAAAAGATCCGACTCAAAAGGACGGTTCATTCACGAATAGGACGCCGCTAAAGGACAATGGAGTCGGATGCATCGGAGTCAAGACGAGCCGAGATCCTTCGACCGCAAATGTGTCCCATTCGGATTAGTCAGAGTTGTGAAACGGATGACTGGATGAACATAAGTGTTATATGACCGCAGTACGCTGTTTTCTGATGACCAGCTCGCGCCTTCAAGTGTCATAAGGAGAAGTTCCTGCTGTAAAGACCTAACTATTACTGCTGTTTCGACTCCTGGGTTTCCCCCTGAACAATAAGGGCTTCATGTGATTTTTATGTGAGTTGGGTGGCCTATTTTTTTGTTTTGTTTTGTTGTAGGTTATGCTTTATTTTAGCACTCAGACAGTCGGTAACGTTAGGTTATGGGACAGGTGGTTAAGTAAATGTCACGGGTTATCTAAGGAAATCGAAGTCCTCAGAGTTTTGCTGATGTTATTACCCTACCACATGTTGTGAAAATGAATGTAATCCAACCGTTTAACCTGTGATTATATACAAAAGCATTAGAGATCCTCAAAACAGTAATCAGGTGAAAATGAATAGAGAATATCATGGGAACCTAAAATTATCACATTTCCCTCAAATTGGTGCTTAGGTGAATGTTTGTGGTTAATAACGGGCTTTTTGTAACTGTATTTTAACCCCCATCTTTAGGGTAAATATGTGTTTAAATGTGTTTTTGGTGTCATATAACATCCAGAATGCTCTATAAATACAGAAAGCTGCAGAGAGACGGTTTTAATATCTTTTCACAGGGAGTAATTTATGGCACTGAACATTTCAGGAGCTCCTCATACAATGTCTGAAGTCAGTATTGGACGGAAAAAAGAAAAGTGTGAGAATTGCACTAAACAGGTAATAAATCCATTTAATCTTACCTAAATGCAATAATATTCGCCCATGTTTTGGTTTCTGTTTAAATCAGAGGCTGTTCTCATGCTTTATTTTATGTAGTCTCTAATCACTGTTTATTTTCCCCTCAATTCCACCTCTTAGTGCAACAAGAAACAGAGTGATGAAGGTATGAACTCACTGCAAGAGAAAGGTGTTGTCACTGGAGAGGTATTTTTCATTTTTTATTTATAATATGTGTCAGACGCACTCGTCTGATAAGCTGTGGTTTGCATCTGTTGTTTTGTTTGTGTTTGGTTTGGGGGAGCATGAATGAACAAACACTTGTTTGTTTTGGACGTATGGCTGTTGGTAATCTGATACATGCTTTTTCTCAGGTGAAAGAGTCTACCTCAGTTCAGAAGGTGTTGTTAAGTGCATGTCTGTCCTGTGATGGCTGTGTATCGGAGGACGAAGGCCAGAGAATCTCTCAGCAAAATCTGGATGAGATCAGCCATGTGCTTGCCCTCAATAAGGTAGTGTAAGCCTGAAAAATATCAGATTCTTATGGTCTGTGTGGATGTATCTCACGTTGTTATTTTTGTGTCTTTGGCAGAAATGTGACACTTCGAAGCACAAAATTCTCGTGGTGTCTGTGTGTCCCCAGTCCCTGCCATTTTTTGCTATTAAATTTCAGCTGGATGTTCCAGCGGCTGCAAAGAAACTCTGTGGCTTCCTAAAGAGTGTGGGTACGTCTGGACGCCATATTTGCCTTGAAATGACTTTGCCAACCTCATCAAAATGTTCATATATTATAGTAAACATTTGCCACGCACAATCTGAGTAAGCTAATAACTGTCCTAAACATTTGTACACATCAGTGTTATTTTAGTATCTTTTATATAATAATATTGTTTTTGTTATTGTTTCGTATTAGCTTTCATTTTAATATTTTAATTATAGTATTGACAATTTAGTGTAATTTTGAGTAATTTTATGTGGTTTTGTCTTTTTTTTTTTTTTTTTTTTTTTTTTTTTTTTAATATTACTATTTATTTTTTTAATTTCAATTTTAATACAGTTCTAGTTTATTTATTTACAGCTAGTAATTTTAGTATTTTAAGCTTATTTCAATTAGTTGCCAAGGAAATATTTTTTATTTTTAGTTTGTTTTTCGATCTGTTTAAATTATTTATTTTACATATGTTTCAGTTAACAGAAATGTTTTTAATAGTTTTAGTTAACACTGATAACCCTAATACATGGTACGTGAGTTCATTCATGCTGTTTTAAAAGCCTCTTTCATCTGTCTCCTCAGGGGTTCATTATGTCTTTGACACTACAGTAGCTGCAAGTTTTAGCATTTTGGAAAGCCAGAGAGAATTTGTTCAGCGTTACCGTCGTAAACATCATGATTCTAATGCCATGCCAATGTTCACATCCTCATGTCCAGGTAAGACCATCCTGATAACCACTTAAACTCATTTTCATCTCTAACACACACTGTAAGGTCTAACTGCACCAGAAAGCACTTATGCTCATATAATATATCAAAATGGCAATGTGCAAGTAGGTCCACCACATTGCATGTTCATTTATAAAATCTATATTAGCTAATGTGATTATGCTTTCAGCTGTAAATGCAAGAAAAGTCAGCAGATTTCAATTGGGTCTTCATATCATTGTAAAACTCCTGAAAATTATATGTGAAGTGGTTGCCAACTGGCATCTTCTTGCAACACAAATTGGCACCTTTGTGTGAACCTCAAGCCTTTATGTGTTTCTCAAACATTTTGTCTCTAAATGTAGATAAGAGCCAAATGTGGTGCAGTGTGTAAATGTGGGTTGTGTGTGAATGGGTGGGACTGTGTTAGATAGCCATAGCGTTCTGCAGCTGTGAGATAGATGAGTGTAAGCTGCTTTACACGCCCTTCCTGCACTTTTATCAACTTACTTCCTCACTCTCAGTGGCCATCATTTCGTTTTCATCATGGATGATTATTACCTCACTAGTTACCTCACACCTCACTGATGTGTATATCCAATGTGACTTACAGTATATTTAGCTCAGTGACCGTTAACCTGAAACAACCCAGGGCTATGTGTCTTGCTTAAATGCAGTATTTTGTCAGCAAAATTAAATTAGCACTTTTATTCAGCAAGGACGCAATAAATTGATCAGTAGTAGCATAATTGGGTTCAAGATACAGTAATTTTGTCATGATTTGTCTAGTGCATAGTTATTGAGTTATTGTCAGAGCTTGCATTTTGGTCAAATATAAATAAATCTCATACTATGTTTCACCTTCTCATAGCTCTTAATGGTAGTCACTCTCATTTTTCTCCCAAAAAATAATGTAAAAAATAGATTACTCGTAAAAAAAAAAAAAAATACTAAAAATATTAGTTTTGGTATGAGAATATCAATTTAGTGTTGTCAGATAAAATGGTAGTCATACTGCTTACTATTGTCACTAGTTGCTGTATCTAATAAAATAAAAGGTAGATTAAATGTGTAATTGTGTGGGGGGGGTTTTTTGCACAGGATGGATTCGCTATGCAGAACGTGTTCTTGGTAGCCTGGTCACACCACACATCTGCACCGCTAGATCACCTCAGCAGATCATGGGCTCCTTGGTCAAAGACTTTTTTGGCAGACAACAGGTGAGAGGTGTCTTGGGCTCGCTGGAATACCTGTTTTGCTAGTTTTGCTCTGCTCTAAAATGTTTATTTGTACACTGAGTGTAATATTTTAAATATATTCCAAAGATTATGATTATTAAAGGGCTAGTTTTCCCAAAAATTTAAGTTCTGTCATTAATTACTCACCCTCATGTCATTCCAAACCTGTAAGACCTCTGTTCATCTTCAAACACAAATTAAGATAATTTTAACGAAATCCGAGAGCTTTCTGACCCTCCAAAGACACCAACGCAACTACCACGTTCAAGGCCCAGAAAGGTAGTGAGGACATCGCTAAAATAGTCCATGTGACATCAGTGGTTCAACCTTAATTTTATGAAACTACAAGAATATTTCTTGTGCATAAAGAAAACAAAAATAACGACTTCAGCAGCACCACATGCATGCGTCGTGGTACTCTAGTGAACATGCATCGAAGACTGACACGGAAGAGAAGAAATTGTTGAATAAAGTTGATGTTTTTGTTTTCTTGGGGCACAAAAATTCTCGTAGCTTCATAAAATTAAGGTTGAACCACTGATGTCACATGGACTATTTTAATGATGTCCTCACTACCTTTCTGGGCCTTGAACGGGGTAGTTGCATTGGTGTCTATAGAGGGTCAGAAAGCTCTCGGATTTCGTTAAAAATATCTTAATTTGTGTTGCAAAGATGAGTGAATGCCTTACGGGTTTGGAATGACATGAGGGTGAGTAATGAATGACAGAATTTTCATTTTTGGGTGAACTAACCCTTTAATAAAAAAATCTTTCCAAAACCCATGGAAAAGTCATAGAAATTTATTTGTCAAATACATTTTCCATTTCTTTTTAGTAATGACTGAATAAGGCACTGAATGTGTGTTGTCTTTGTAGAAGCTGACCCCAGATCAGATTTTCCATGTGGTGGTGGCTCCCTGCTTTGATAAGAAGCTTGAAGCTGTGAGAGAGGAATTCTACAACAGCATCCTAGAGACCAGAGATGTTGACTGTGTGCTTACGTCAGGTATGACTATGAGCAGCAGATACTGGGCTACTTCTCCTGTTACCTTTCCAGATCAATTATTAACTAGCAACAGGTTTAGACCAAATAATTTAGATTTATTTCTCCTAATATATTTCCTGGTCTGTCTTTCCTTCTTGGAAATGATCCGCAAGGTCAATTGTATGTTAATGTATAGAAACAGGTTTCATGAAGGGTGTTTTTGTGATCTTTGTACTCCTGAAATGACACTTAATGGCTGTTCTTGTTTAGGAGAGATTCTCCACTTAATGGAACAAAGCAACGTTACTGTAGAGGAAGTGGACTCTGCTCCTTTGGATCATGTGTAAGTTCAAGTTATTGGTGTTAGAGTAAACAATCCCATAGGTCTTTACATTTATCCTATTAAAGCGAAGGCAATCAGTCTTGCTGCTGAACTGTTACACTGTTGAAAATAAGAGGCACACAGTTCTGAAGTGTGTGTGTTTGTTTTAGATTTGGTGAAACCAGTGACCCAGGTATGACCAGGCATGAAGGTCGTGGATCCGAAGGCTTCCTGGAGCACATTTTCAAACATGCAGCCAAAGAGCTGTTTGGCCTAGACGTCCAAGAGTTTGTGTACAAGACACTCAGGTGAGAAACAGACCAGTCAGTGTTTGATGATTGTAAATGGATAATCTATATGGATAATGTGTATTATTTATAGGTTAAGAATATGTAATCACTGCTAACTAATAATCCATAATATTATCCTTGTTTAACTTTATAAACACCTGTCTTGTTCCTGCCAGGAATCGAGACTTCCAGGAGGTGGCGCTAGAGCGTGATGGAGAGACTCTGCTGCAGTTTGCTGCAGTTTATGGCTTCCGGAACATTCAGACTTTAGTGCACAGAATGAGGAAAGGCAAAGTGCCCTACCAGCTAGTAGAGGTGCTTTCTTGCCCTGGAGGTATGCAATACTTTTTTATATATATAATATATATATATATATATATATATATATATATATATAATAAATAAATGAGTTTCTTCTTTGATAGTAAAAGTACAGTTTCTTTCCTTATCGCTCTTTCTCTTTGACTTTCAGGCTGTTTAAGTGGGCGAGGACAAGTTGAGGGAGAGGGAGGTCGTCCTGACAGACCTTTGGTCCAGCAAATGGAAGAGCACTATAGCAGCTTACCTGTCCGACTGCCAGAAACCAACCTAGAAGTCCAGCGCCTCTACCAGGACTGGCTGGATGGCCACGACTCCCCACATGCACAGCAATGCCTCCACACTCAGTACAAGAACCACACGCAGCCTCCCTCTCACATACTAAATTCTGATATTCAGTGGTGATGAGAAGTCATTGATGCGTTCCCACATATCTGTAACCAAGCTTGGCATGAAAAGCACCAATCAAAACTGACTGTTTGATGTCATCTTGGGCTCACAAGGACTGCAATGTGTCTGCAGCAAAAGAAAAGTTGAACAGAGGACCAAACAGGCTTCCCGGACTCTGCTTTACTAATGAGAAGATTTGCATTCACTAACTAGTTTTCTGGAACATTCACTCACATTACACCTAAATGATGTGATGCATGGTTGGGCAACCAGACATCACATAAAAAGTGTTATTAAAAGGACAATAGCAATAACACAAGGCAAAAAAACTCTGGCTATCATTGATATTAATTACTGGACCCTGTTAATACACACTAAAGGAAATATTGATGGCATTTTGTGTATGACTATCACTAAAATTCAACTGTAGAAACTGCAAAACTAATACATATTGGCACAGTGAATTAAAGAATACCAACCATCAATTTAAAGCTTCATTATTATTATTTTTTAAATAAAAGTCCATAGAGTAATTTTAACATCTGGCAGTGATTATGTAATTTTTATTTATTTAATATATTTTGACCAATTTGATTACGCTTTCAGTTACAAAAAATAGTACTACAGCACAGAAAGCACATCTAATTCGTCCACCAATTCCATTTGAGTCTGGTTATAGCTACTTGTGTTTATAAATGTCTTATATTGACTTGAAACACAAACTTTCCTGTATTGAGTGCTCAGATTATTGGTTTGCTTTGTTGCAGTTTTCTAATGAGCCACTAGATGGCAGAATACAGCACTGTATATGTATGGATCATAGGTATGGATAGACAGCACTTGGGGCCTCAAATCCCTGACAGTGTGACCAGTGTGTATCAGCTGCTGCCATAACCTGTTTATGAGCAGTTACAACTGTGCAAGCTTGTGTTGCAACTGGCTGCTCTGTCACATGTTTCTATGTCATAAAGTTCATTACAATTGCCACACTTCAGTCACTGAGATAAGATGCGGTCTGAGTGGTAAGCTTTTTCATATATTTACATGAGGACTAATATGATGTTAATGTAGATTTCATTTGATAAAGTACATAAACATTTTTTTAATGAAAGAACAAAAATACAGTCTACCAGAGTAATAAACATTTAGAAGAAAAAGAGCAGCAACAACATGGAAAAGACTGAACTTAAAACTATTAATAGTAAAAAAAAAAAATATTAAAGTTAAGTAGATAATAATAATATCAGAAGTAAATAACACATACATAGATAGATAGAGTGAACAAATATTACTGAAATTCGTTGAGAAATACCTTAAAATGTGATTTATGATTAAAGAATTTACACTTACATGTAACATTAAGAAAACCTAGTTTCTCATATGAAGCAATCTTGCCTTATTGCACAAACATGCATGTCCTTCCTTGCTTGACCAATTTTGAGCCATTAGCCAGTGTAGTGAATTCAGATGTGAGGCCAAACACAGGAGGTAGTATGACTTTATTATTGACTCTTGCGGTTCACACGAGAATTTAAAAAGCAAATGATCACACAGTGCTACAGAGATGTTTTTTGAACTTTTAGTGTATTTGAGTTTGACACTTGAAATAGTGAATCCCATTTGTGATTAAACAGTAACAATATTTAGGGTGTGATTCTCATAACTTTGCTCAGGTATGTCAACAGGCAGATAATCTCTGCCAGTGAATCAGCAAATCTTCATCTTTTTTTATTGCATGGAAGAAAGCAAAAGGCTGCCACAGTAACAAGATTGGATTATAGTGTGAGGAGAAATTACTTAAAGGGAAAACTTTTAATCGTGGTATAGATATTTCTCATTAAAGCTAGTATATTCAAAAATCTGATCATAATGATGTTGCTTGGTGATATGAATGACTTAGTCTACACATAAAAGAGGTGTATTAGGAAATTAAATGGCAAAATGTTACCATTTTATTCAACCTTGTAATGCAGAAGCATGCCATGGAATTCCAACTATGTCCTGATGCAATCCTGAATTCATCACAGAACTGTTATGGATATTATAGAGAAACTGTTTAGGACGTCTAGAACAGAATAATTACTGTTGTGTGTCCATATTTCATGTACAAACAGTGGAAAATTCAGCCATAAAAAATAGTATAATAATGTTACAAGGTTTAACCGGTTTTAAAAGATAAAACTAAATTACTCTTATAAAAAATAAATGGTACTTCACTTACCTATGTATATTGTTATATGTAATAATAATATAAAATTTCTACATGAAATAAAAGAAATCCGTTTTTCTTTAGGCCTATCTGCTTTTTGCTTCTATTACCCATAGCCCCTATTGAACTTGCCGTGACGGTTGTTTGATTGACAAGTGAAAGTTCCAATCAGTGAGAGTAACAGACGGAGGCGGGTCCATGAAGCGCTGACTGTCTACAACTTCAAAGAAAACTGCGATTTGACTTACAGTGTTGCAACATACGGTGAAGAAGCGGAGAGGGCGGCGCGGACTTTTCTCTTCACATAACTACTTTTCGTTGTTGCCTCCAACTTTCAGTTTAGCTGGACAGCTGCTTTTGTGTATCTGTAAGTCTGAAAGTTTCAAAATGTCCAGCGACCTCAGGCCAAAGCTGTGCGTCTTAGAAAAAGGGGACAACGGCTACGGTTTTCATCTTCACGGCGAAAAGAACAAGTCGGGTCAGTTCATTCGGCATGTGGAGCCCGACTCTCCTGCCGCCGAGGCGGGTCTGATGGCCGGGGACAAACTGGCGTTCGTGAACGGGGAGAATGTGGAGGACGAGAAGCATCAACAGGTGGTTTCTCGCATTCGAGGCATAGCGGGCAAACTAGAGCTCATCGTGCTGGATGCAGAAACCGCAAATCTGCTGCAGAAGCACAACTTGAAGTGCCAGAAAGAGTATGTGACTGATGGGATACCGATACCGAGCAGTGCTGAATCAGACCATGAAGATGAGATGAAGAACGGGACACCGAGGGAGTCCAGCCCCGTCCCGGAGACAAATGGGGACATACGCATGGATAGACTGAGCGTGAGCTCCAAGGTGAGTTCAGCTAAATCAACAGCTTTTATGAGCAAGTTTCCATCACTTAAAAAGTTATTTTGGATTTTAAGCTGCGAACGAGTTGAGTCTTCTCCACGTGCGTCAAGTTCGACAGGTGTCCCCGTGAAATTAGGATATATAATTCATAATATTCATAGTAAATATGTAAGTTAATGTCTAATAAGGATGCTCGCGATCATTAAAAGTGAGAAATCTCTTTTCAAAATCTAGTTTAGAATACATGCTTTTATAAATGAATTGTATGTATACATTCATGTTGGTTTTTTCGAAAACAAAATGTTTGTAGGCCTAAGTCTTTTCCACATATATTCTGATTTAGTAACTCAAAATGTCAAGTTGTGTAACTATTAAACTGGAATACTTTAATTGGACTTTAAATACACTTGAGTTCACAGAAATGAATCATTTTCAAGAGTATCATCCTTTTGTTAGACTTTTTTTTGTTTATCTCTGGCTGGAAAGTTGGACTTTTTGATTTTTGACTTTATGCCCCACAAAAACTATCACAATGACTTCTAATTCAAAAAGTAAAAACAAGCTCATCATAGAAGAGGTGTTTTCAAGTCATTTTTGTATGAATTGCATTTTGTAGTGTACATTTTGAATACCTTAATAGATTCAGACAAATATCATTGAATATTATTCTAATATTATATTATCAGCAGAGCAGAAGAGGACATTCTGTCCACAGAAAAGCTCGTTTTCACATTTTCTTATTGCACATTGTTTGATGACCAGGCCACTTGTTGTGGATATGGGCCCATAACAACACAGTGTTTGGTGGGGAAATGAACAGGTGTGGCCCTTCTGAAATGTTTGAGGACATTTACATGTTTCAAATCAGATATTGTTTGTGTTACATCACAGGTATCACTGGTTTTTCACATTGCTTCCAGTCTGACCTGTCAGACATGAGGACAGGCAGACATGTTTTCTGTCTTTTTGGGGAAGATACCTGTCATCAACTGCATTAACCAAATTCCATTACATCAAAGATAGTGAAGGCCTGATTACTTAATAAATAATACTAATACTATTCATGCATAGTAAATGACAAATACACTCTATTGTAATTGCCAGTAAATGATAACTGATAATAGGTTTCTGATGAAAGCTTTGTCTATAAGGAAGAAGTGGACAAATTAGATCATAGATCAGATACGCATCGTATCGAGTGTCATAACTGGGCTCTTTGATCATTTACCACTGTTGAAGTTTTAAGATTACATAATCATGTAGAGTGTATAGGTCATTTGCATGGCTTTCAAGCGATACAACATTTTTATGTAACGCAGTACAAGGTCTGAAAGTGATTTGCACCAATTGTGCAATAAGAATATAAAAAGCTTTGTCTTCATTCCTGTGATGTTAATCTGAAGGCCTTTCGGTGGGCAACATTCTCTTTCATGGGACAAATATTTTATCCTGTGATTAACGGGATACTCCACCCAAATGTTAAAATTCTGTCATCATTTACTCACCCTCATGTCTTTCTAAACCTGTTTGACTTTCTCCTGCGGAATATCAAAAAAAAATGTTCCTTTATGTTTTGGAACAACATGAGGGTGAGAAAATGATGACAGATGATGATGATGCCCTATTATCCACATTCATTTAATTTTCATTCAAAGTCATTGGCTTCAGCAATTGTTCGAGTTGAGGACAAAAGCCAGCAGGCTAAGCTGACCCCAATAAAGTTTCAATCCCTTGGCTTGGAGATCCTTGAGCAGTGAAGGGGGTTATTGTGGAAAGTTACTCTTTGTTTGGGTGCAGAAGCAAGATTAGAGAGAAAGAAGCCCACAGAGCAGGATTGAGATATTTTATCCTATGTAACAGATTCTGATGTGCCATCAGGCTCGGAGAAGTTACAGAAGATCAAGCCTAATAATGCAAGCGATTCTATTACACGAATGGTTGCTCGAATAATATGGATTATTTAGAGACATTTGGGAATGACACAGAGGCAAGCCCCACTTATATTTTCTTTAGAAAATCTAGTTACAAGTTGAAGGTAATTCGGTTTTCGAAAGTGCCAGCACAGCAAAGGTCAAGTGTGCAGTTTTGATGCTAGTTATTCTTTTACATAATGGCATACAGGCCAGTGTTTGTCAGTACCTTTTCTGATTATGTGGCATGAGCCAGAAATAACTTTAATCATCATAACCCAGGCGGACCAGAGAAGGCCTCTGCTCAATAACAGTTATTTAGAGTCTCCAGAACAATATGGATTGTAATCACATTTCTTTCCAGCAATTATCAAAGTGTTTTTGAAGCCCTCAGTCAACCATGAATGGCCCTTCTGTTGTGTCATTTTCCTCTCACTCTCCTGTGTCCCATCCTTCCTCTCTGTGATCATTCAGAAATGAAATGCCGCTGGAGGGAACATCCTTGGATCGGCTATCAGTTAAACCCAGACTAAGCTTTGTTCTTGATGGCAGTGCCCTGCGGGATGCTGTTTACTTACTGAGATGAGTTTTCAGAGCAGATTACACTCTGACAGCTTGTTTGCATTGTGTTTGGCAATAAATGATGGAAAAGAGCAGAGCAGATCTGAGACTGGAATATTTCTTGACATTGCAAACATCTGAATCATACTCTGATAGCGATCCTTCACATAATTATTCAGAAATGCAGGTGTGTTGGGAGGAAAGAAAGGGCGTGTTCCTTTGGAACAATCCTCAGTAGTAGCTTTGATTCTGTTTATAATAAGTGGCATGTAATGTTGATATATCAATCACTACATTGTGTGCTTGTCATTCTGTGTGTTTGCAGTAAAGGAACTATGTTGTTCATGAAGTGTTTTATTCATTATTCAGGTTAGCGTAATTTTAAGTGGATGATGAAAAGATGGAAGTGGCCTACTTCCTAACTTCACCAATGTTAAAAATGCCATTGTTTTACTAATACAGTTACCGTTATAGACTGGTGAAAGTGGTCGTAATCACTGTAGAGTCCTTGCTATATCATATATATTTTAACCTTGATATTCTCCCAGCTAATTTTCTCACTTTTTTCTATTTAGGGTTAGGGATTTAAACAAAATGTAATAAAAATTGTAATTCTAAATGTGTCATTTTCTGCCGAAGTTCCTCAAATTGTACAGCTTATTGAGGAGAGGTTTCCTATTCATTTTTTAAGTAATCAAACAACCGCATAGAAGTACCTTGGAAACCACTTGAGAAATACTTTTTTTAAAAGCACAAGTTTACATTTTATTCAGTAAAAAAATGATTTAATGTTTGACAACAATACATTTCAGCAGACACAATACAACATCTTAGGGTGTGTTTGGCAGCCACACGTTCTCTAGATGTTCACCACTAAAAATGTCAAAAGTATACCTTTGAGCTGAATGCGTAGCCCTGCGAGAGAGGGAGGGATGTTCGCACATTTGAATTAACCACTTCCTTGGTTACAAGATCGCAGTTTTTCCTGCTGTGGTATGTTGCATTTTGAGATGACACGAGCAGTTATACCAATCGTATCAGTCTTCACCTCACTGCTCTTGCTACCTGTCTGTGTATTTTGCTGTTGGTTGACAGTTTTCAAATCTCTGTAGGTTAATTATTGGCTGTTGAATTTTGCAAGTGCACATCTTGGATCCAAAGCCTCAGGCCTGTAAATATATTTATGGCTCCTTTGCCAGCTCTGCTCATCTTCACATTCATGCAATCAATATTGCACCATACTATTAAAAAACCGCTCCTTTATTGCTTTGGCTGAACCAATCTGCCAGTATACCACATGACATAATAGGAAGGTTTTAAATAAAGCCTGTTTACTTGGAAAACCCAGGTTATGTTTAAGGATAATTATTGTTTTCAATCATCAGTTCATGTTTCACCAACCCTACCCCAGTCCTTCAGGAGTTGAGCAAACCAAGGACAAGATTATGAGTTACTAAAGTGAGCTATAAAGTCATTAACCTTTGTATCATCAATCTGTAGTATCTTTATAGGGCTGGTGGAGGATTTACTGAGGCCTGCTGTGAGCTGGAGATGGGTTAGGTTAGGGCCCTTCCACACTCGGCTTGTGACAAACAGGTTTACTTAATGGTATGCGACAGTTCCCAAAAATAAAAATTCCATCATTCCTTCTAGTCACCCTCACGTCGTTCCAAACCTGCATGACTTTCTTTCTTCAGTGGAACACAAAAGAAAACTGTCTCAATGCTTTTTTTTTTTTAAATGTCACATGAAGTCTAGTGTTATTTTGAACCATGCTGACCTTGTACGATAGTGTAGACAAAAACGGTTAAAATAACTTTTTTCTGTGTTCCACAGAAGAAAGAAAGGTAAATAGGTTTGGAATGACATGAAGATGAGTAAATGTCAACATAAAGTAGATTTTTTTTTTTTTTAATAACGTCAGTAATCTGAAAGCATATCTATGTGCACATGCACACGTCCTCATTGCGGATTGACGTGAAAATGAGCACGAATTTTGAAAATGATGAATGCTGCTCGGCTGTGGTGTGAGTTTGTCCCCGTTGTGGTAATAAACGGTTGGGAAATATCATGATGAGTTTGCATACTGTCGGTACATGTTGTAATGATCTGATGTTATGATGCGCAGCTTTCCTCGAACAAACCTTTAGGCCATCTAGAAAAGAATGCACAAGTTGTTGACGATACTTTTATGTAAAGTTGCGTCCTTGTTGAAGCTGGAAGCTTCAGTCTCTATTATTTGTAAATGGTTGAAAAAGACAAAGCAGTGCAATATTTGAACATTTTACCTTTTGTGAACGTACTTAAAATCAACAAGAACACTTACTCTGTTTAACTCTCACAGTACGTGAGAAGTCAAGGAGAGATAAGTTGAAAAGTTACCGCTACATTTTCATTTTTCCCTGTAATCAGTGATTGATCTCTTTGCCAATAGTCACTTTGAAGGCCACAAGTTCTGTGGGTTCATGTTATGACACACAAACTCTCAGGAGGATTGGCAGTGAATGAAGGTCTTTGTCAGATACTTTAGTTTTAAAATGACTCTACCCCACATCTACTGTGGACAGGATAAAATTATTCCCTCTGCTGACTTCAGCTTCCTATATTGAATAACCCACGAGGAGGCCCAGAGGGAGGCTATCTAGTAAAGAGTAAATTCCATAAAGGAACTTCGTAAGTTTCATGCATAACAACAAGAGATCACAGGCTTTCATCACATACTGTATTATGGCATGTCATAGTTTAATGCTAGTTTATTGTTAGAAACTAGTTCCGTTGTAAGCTTGAATGCTTCATGAAATGTAAAGAATAGGTTTATTTCCTCTTATCTTATTTCAGTTTCTGTCGAGGTTGTTCTGCCCTGCTCGTAAAACTGCTCACAAAGCAGATCCTCTCAAATTGAACCCCTGCTCTTATGAGTAGTCAGACACACATCTATATTAAGCCCATATCAAGTATCTCTTGCCTAATGCCTAATGCCGAAATGTTTTTATCCTAATCTGAATTTGGGTTAGATTAACAGTTTGTACATTTGTGGAATAAACCATTCTGTACAAAAAAAGAATGTACAAATGATTAACAAGCTATTTAACAAAAACATGCCCATGTCACCCTTAAATATATTTTACATATGAAGTTTTTGCATTGTGACAATGTTTTTTTTTACATCAGTATATAAAATATGTTTTTTGGTTTTTTTTTTTTCCAATTTTTCTTGGGATTATGGGGTGAAATATGATCCAGACATGTTCTCGACAGAGTTTTTGACATTCACCTTATTATGTCTTAGATCATATGTATCTCATATCATCTCTCATTTGAGTGTTCTTCTCTTCACGTGTATTTGATAAGATTTCTTTCAAAAATCACACTGCAGTGTTCCAGGGAACTTATCAAATCGGATGATGTCATCTTTGCATTGTGAATGTGTGGGCCCCTGCCAAACCCTTCTCAGAGATAGCAGTCCACACCCAAGCCCTTTCCCACACTCCCACAATTCTCCCCTTACTCGCACCCGACACAACCAAACACTGATTTGCCAGAGCCATCAGCTCTCCTCACCCACTGCATTCTTTTGCTTTTGCTTTTGGTTGGGTGGCAATGTAGCAAATATGATTTCCATATCATACTATACCATCTCATCTGCTTATTTCATACTTTCCAACTCAAATTTGCTTATGAAAAAAGCAGCCTTGGGTGGAAGAGTTTGCAGAGGTTACATGTAATTGGTAATGAAGACACAAGAAGAACTAATAGTGATAACAATCTATAGCTTTATCAGGCAGCTTTGTATTTCTTATCACAGCAGGGGTGTATCATTTAGTACATGCTGAGTGATTTTCAGTGTCTGCTTGTGCGCATAGTATCGGAGGCATTTAAAAACATTGTGACTGTCACACATGTTTTACGAAAGACCCACCCGGAGAGCGGATAACATTGTATAATATTCCTGACTGTATGTCCAGTCCTCTCAGGACGTTGTGAACCTTCTGTCAAACATAGTTATACATGGCTACAGCACTTTGGCAGGAAAGTTACAGTTTTGCTAGGTGAAATAAGACCTAATGTTAATCTCTTGCCAGTTTGGTTGGTGCTTAAAGCCAAGAACTTGTTTGCTAACTCGTCCAGCATGTTTATGCTAGAAAAATGAGTGATAACTTGAATTGTTGTGAAGAAAGGTGAAAGAAAGACATTTCTATAGTTTAAAGTGAGCAGCATGTCATACCACAAGCACTCCGGGTTGTTTATGGTAATGACTGTATGGGGCTATTTCCACTATAATTATCTAGAGCCAAACGCGCTTCATTCAAGCCCATTCTGTTCTGTAGCTTCTCTCCACTGCTAAAGATGTAAAGCGCTACACGAGATGCTATGGTTATTTTAACAACAGTAGCAGAAACACAGTGAGCAGCAAAATAGATTAATACAATTATTTTTATCTGTCATACACATGACTACGACTGTTCAAGTAAACCAGGTTTGTTTATTTGTAGATGGCAAAAAGACTGGCACACCGTTATTTTTGCTCCCAAAGAAGTTTTTATAATTTAATGAATTGCAACCTTTCGACTAAAAGCAGTCGCAATTAATTAAATTATAAAAAAAAATTCTTTGGGAGCAAAAGTAGCGGTGTGTCTGTCTTTTTGCATTTCTTTGCATCTATAAATAATTCTCCCAATGATAACATTGTTTATTAAATGCACATTACAGTGCTAAATGTAGATGAAAAAAAATGTCTTGTCACAAACCTGGTTTGTCAGAACAGTCAGAGTTATATATGTATGGCAGATAAAAATACTTGTGTATTTTGCTATTTTTAGATGTGCACATTCTACTTTGAATAGATGGCAAGAAAAGTTCTCATTATGAAAGTATTTTGATTATTATGTACATTGTTTGTTTGTTTTTAGTAAATACTTAAGGAAAACATAAAAATGGTCCAGACTTAAAGAGGAAAACCCATACATTATCTTTTCTGTCACATGGCCTTCTGCCATACATATTTTTACATTTAGTTACCATACTGCTCTACAGTGAGCAGTAAGTCTTTTAGCACCCACTTTTATCCAAAGTGACTTACCGTACACTTATTACAGGGACAGTCTCTCTGGGGGCAGTCTGAGGTTAAGTGCTTTGATCAAGGGCACAATTGGTAGTAGCTCATGGCTCTGATTACCAGGCCTTGCTTTAACCACTTTGTCACACACCGTCCACAAACCATCCCCAAACAGAGCTCTTCAGTCGCAGCCTTGTGTTCAGTAGGAGGGATTAAACTCTTAGCATAACATATGGCCTCTGCTGGCTAAGCCTATGCTAATCAGAGCTCAGATAGGTCTTGCCTTTGCATAGTCACCTGTTAGGAAGAATTCTTCCTTTCATTATTGGCTACAGTCAGGCATGTTTTCTTTGGGGGACAGTAATGAGGATATCTTTGCTATTGTCAGTTGTATCTGTGACCTGTGGTTAGCCCACAGCCAGTGTTTTCTGAAGAGCAGCTATTGTTAATCGTGTCGAGCACATTCAGTGACCCTAGTCCTAATCCCTTCACTCTGCACTGCTATCCGGTTTCCCAGAAGAGCAGGCCTCCTGGGAAGTGTGTAGCCTGTACACCGCAGCTTTGTACTGCTGTCTTTGCTATTGCCAGTGTTGGCCTATCATGAGCACCTTGGACACACACTTTACCTGTGTGGTGAATTGTTTTGCACTTGGTCTGTATCATGACTGGGGTACTTGTAATGATTATCAGTTAGCTTTTTTTTTTAAATAAAACAGGTTAATGTAAAGATGAAAATAACTAATCATGATTAATCTTAAATTCTTTCAGTGTATCATGTTTAGTTTTTTATGTGAATATATTATTATTATTATTATTATTATTATTATTATTACTTGAGTGTTATTGATGGGGATGTGGGGATACATAATCCAGAAACCGGTCATAAAAATGGAATTTACTGAATAACGCAGAATGTCACAGAATTTGCCAAATTTTGGATGAATAAATCAAAAGTTGAAATTATTATTAAAACAGTATTTTAAAGAAATAATTATTTAAGTATAATAATTATAAAGTAATTATTAAAAAAAAAAAAAAAAAATTAATTTATAATTTTTTTAATAAAAATCAATTATTTAGAGATGTTTTTGTTTATTAAAATTTAATGACACCATTAAAATGTAATCCAGAAAATTAATGGAAAACGCAGAATTTGGTAAAAAATAAAAGGATTTTGGCAGAGAAAAAAACGTATTTCATAGGGCCTTAAAAATGACATTTTTGTTAAACTTCTAATAAATTGCTGTTAAATCATGTAAGTTTCTTGATTTCAATTAATTATACAAGCTTTTTGATTAATAAAATTTAATTTAACCATTAAAACAGAGTCTAGAAAAATTCAAACGGAATTTGGAAAAAATAAAACAGATTTCATAGGGCCCTTCATAAGACAAAAGATTGGCCTATACCAACTATAACTATATGTTGTTGTTGTTAATTGTAAACTTGAACAAACATCCTCCTATATTTGTTTTCATACGTATTCAGCTCATGTATGTTTCCTTTGACTCGTAGATCAATATGTGCATGTGCACAGCAGGTAGATGTTTGGTTTCTTATCTGTTTGTATAATTTCAGCCATATATTACAGACTGGTTTGCTCAAGAGGGAAGTGCACATATGACAGGTCTGTTTCGTTACTTCTACTTTTCAGTGCTTCATCTCGGGATGTTGACGTGCTGAGTCCTCTTTGAAATGGTATACAGATTATTTCTCTCCTTTAATCAATTGCTATGTAGATTTTGTACATTTCTGTGGTTTTATTTAGAAAGTGTTGCTCAGAATATTGTGAAAGCTTAAATGTTTCAGGAAGCAGGTGACTTGTTCAGTGTATCGATTGGGGTGGGTGGCTTTGCTTTGGAAGTTTCTTTTGTACATTATGATTGTCTCATTCACATTTGTACTTTTTTTCTGGTGTGTGATGAAAGTTTGATTGAAAAATGTTTCTCTTTTTTTTGGAAAATGTGGTTGCAGTGCAGGGAATTAGGATTGTTGCTTTGTACAAAATTCTTAGCTGTAGTTTACATTTGAAAAATATATCTTATCATGGTTCACAAGAATTATATGTATTTGATATCTTGAAATGTTCTTATTTAAACGTTCTGCTTTGTGTATTTAGGATATCTCAGTGTATCAGCTGTTTTCATAATTTCCTTCCTTGTTTATTGTCTCTAAATAGGAATCAAAGAACGAGCTGCGTCCACGTCTCTGTCACATGAAGAAGGGTGCCACTGGATATGGCTTTAACTTGCACACAGAGAAGACGAAACCTGGCCAGTACATCAGGGCGGTGGATGAGGACTCCCCAGCAGAGAAATCTGGACTTCGGCCCCAAGATAAAATAGTGGAGGTATAATACACCATATTTAATCAGTAATTTAAACAACTGTGTGTGTACTTTAGGAATGTGTGGTAATAAACTTTTGTGTTCAGATGTTCAGATAGGGCCTCTCTCTCTCTCTCTCTCTCTATTAATATATATACATATATATATCACTGTAACACAAGGCCACTCCTTAAAAGTCTGTAAGATTTTTATTTGAAAGAAAATAATTTTATTGAACAAGAATGCATTAAATTGATCAAAAGTTAACTCTTTTTTTAACTCTCTATTCATCAAAGAATGTAGAAAAAAATATAATGTGGTTTTCACAAAATTTTGCAGAACAACTGTTTTCAAAATTGCTAATAATTAATAAGACATGTCAAAGAACTGAAAATTCAGCTTTGCCATCACCAGAATAAATTACAAATTTCAAATAGAAAACTATCATTTTAAACTGTAATAATATTTCATGATATTACTGCTTCAACAGTATTTGACACAGAATAAGACACTTCTTTCAAAAACACTGAAAAATTTTACTGACCCCAAACTTTTGAATGGTAGGATACATATATATTAATTACTTTTGGCCATTTTGGCTTTCCTTGACATCCTGTTCAATGGATGGTAAACATTTTTTGCTTTCAGTTTTTTTTTCCTGTGAATTCCACATAAATACTGTGTAACACATTTTTTTAAATTAATTTCTGCAATTTTGTGTACAGTTTCTATAATTGTATTAATATGTTATACATTGCATTATGTGTATAGTGACACTATGTCAGCTAGGAGCTATCCTTCTTTCTAGATATTGCCATTGGCATCATTCATTAAAAAACACTTTTAGTAATAAAATCCTCCCACTTTATAGTGTAGTTCAATAAGCTGTTTATGTCTGACATCAGAACAATAAAAGATCAAATTTTAGAGCCAGAGTGCTATTTTGCACTTTTTATACACAGTGTTAACTGTAAATGCTTGAGCAGTTTGGACTGTGTTTCCAGAGCGTTAATCTCATTATCTATCAGTGAAGGAGTGGCCAGTGTAATTACTGTCTCTCTGGGAGTGCTGGGATTACTGAACACCTGAGGAGAGCTCAGAGCCACGTATCTTTATCAAACAACTGATATAAGGCCAGGCACAATCCACTTACTACGGCTATGTGATAGAGGTCCAGAAGACCCCAAAGAAAGTTCAAAGAAGGCTGATAGGAAGAAAAAATCCCCATTTACATTATCTTATATTTATATATATATATATATATATATATATATATATATATATATAAACGTAGATGTATAATTGTCCCATTTTAAACACGTTAATACATGGTGTAAATGAGGTCAAAGATAGGAAGAAAGTGAGGATAGACAAATAAATATAAATAAAAGACCAATTTCTCTTTGTACACAATCCTAATCCTAATATGTACACAGTTTGGTTGTTTACTAGTGTGAACTCTGTTCTTCAACTGAATTCATTCCTGAAAAATTCAGCTAATGACAACAGTGTATTGTGTAGAATAGATAGCATTAAAACCATATCTGAGATGCGTCACTCTTTTCCAATCAAGTATTGTGTTATGTTCATATAGATATCATTATGTCAGTCATCGTCATTTTGAGAGTGACTTTAGGGGAATCACTCTTGGATTTAAATAATGTTGTGGCTTGTGTATTGTGTGTATGTGACTTTGCTAAGTATGTAAATGTTCTGAGGGTAATGGTGAAATGGTTTTGGTTGACTTGTAACTCAATCTGTGGTCATGTGTTTTTCACAGTTTTAATTTCACACATTTGAAGTAATCGTGCCTTTTCACTGGTTGACGTAGTTGTTCACCCTGAGCACAAATCCGGTCCTCTTTGGCCTGACTGAGAAGATTTTTCATTTTAAATCCTCGTCTCAGAATGTCACCGAACACTTTTCTTTGAATGCTGATTTCATTCTGCCGCCGTGCTTCAAAGCTCTGAGTGTTTTCACACTCTCAAGATCCCTGTTCTTAGTTTCACTCCCATTTCCCGCATCTCATATCAGATTCCAGAGTTATCATACGGAGTCACGTGGCTTTACCTGAACATGACGATAAAAACATGCGATGCTATGCTTGTTCACAAAGCCAAGTGTGTTTCATGCACTCAGATGAATTCTCCTTTTTGCTTCCCTGTTCTGTGAGCGTGGCCTCTTGTTATGTGTGTGTGAGTGTATGTCTAATAGGGCTGTTTAAAGGACACATAAGGGGGCTGTTGTTTGTCCGCTGTGTTTTAATTGCCTGCAGAACGGGAGAGTGGGATCGGCATTCATAAGAGCCCACTCCTGCCCTGAATCTCCCACGCAGATTCCTTAGCCTCTGGCATTATGGAATAGACCAACAAAACCTCAGTCTTTTTTTCCCAGGTGTCTCCTCTCTGGGAACAAGTCATGGTCATGGGATTAGACTTTCTGTTGACCCATAAGTACTTCAAATGAACAGAGCGTCAGAGAAAGGAAATTTGCTTTGTCTGGCTGTTATATACTGTAGTATAGTATGTACATAGTATGTTAAAACTGTGTGAATAGTGCAACTTAAGTAATAATGAAGTAAAGAAACAATAGTGCAAATATATTAAAAGTAAAATCATAATTTATTTGATATTTTAATAATTTTTAGTGTAGTTTATGATTTAATTACAAAAATTACAATTCTATTTTTATTATATTTTTACATTTAAATTCTATTAAAATTGTTACATTAAAATCACATTTCTTTACAACAATAAATTCAATTACTACAAATTGAACAAAGGAGAATAACACAATAATTAAAAATTTTTTTACTTCTTAATTTGTAATTTAATTTTATATAATTAGATCTTTACATTTAAATTGAATTATATTTAAATTATATTATATTAAAATTAAATTAACTTAAAGCAATAAATTAAACTTAGTAAAAAAGTGATTGCTAATCAAAGAATTTTAAACATGAATTTGTAACTTGATGTTTGATGTAACTGTTTTACAGTGAAATTAAATGAAATAAAACTAAATTTTAAATGAAATAAAATTACATTTTAAATTGAATTAAGTTACATTGAAATTAAATAACCATAAAACAATGAATTAAGTTGACTAAGGAATAAATAATTAACAGATTTAAAAAGTGAAAACATACAATAAAGTAATTTTCTAAGTAAAAAATATATATTCCTATACATTATCTTTCACAGATTGTCAAATTATTAAAAAATAAAATTGGCTTTCAATGAAATGTCCCCTGAAGATCACTGCAGAACCACATGTGTTTTCAACTTCAGCCACATGCTTTGAATGATCCAGGGAAACTACTGTTCATTTAAATATCCAGATATATCAGAATGAATGGAAACTTCCTGCATTCCTGCCATGTTCCCACAACTCTTCCTTATCACAATTTTTGCTTCAAAATGTATGAATTCATGTCTGTTGTTTCTGCAGGTGAATGGCATTCCTGTGTACACAATGCAGCATTCAGAAGTGGTGGCGGCCATCAAGACAGGAGGAGATGAGACCAGACTGCTGGTGGTGGATCCTGAGACAGACGCCTTCTTCAGAAGCTGTGATGTCCTCCCGACTGAGAATCATCTCACAGGTACAAGCATAACAAATTAACCAGCTATAGCCTGTTTTTTCACGTGCAAAGTGGGTTTCTGTCCATCTCACCCTTGACCGTAAGTGTGGTTTTGCTGATCAAGAACAACTTTGTTCACTTTGTCAAACATTTCACATGATGTTACGCACACACACTCACATAGTAACAGACTGCTGGTTAAACATCAACTTGAGGCCTGCAGTGGCAGTGTCTGTACATGAGAGAATTAGCCAAAGTCAACAGCACATTGCCAGCATTTTGTCATGGTGATCAGGACCATGGCAACAGTATGAGAAATGGGGGAAGTCAGTCACCCCCACCCTAAATGTGCCAGACAGGCAAACGACTCATGTTGGCGGCCCAGCCACCCCACTATGACACAAGTAGCATAACATAATATATATGTTACTTCATTGGAAGCTTTTTAAAGGTAATAGAGCAACAGTTAAAATAGTAAAAACCTAAATGATTTATGAGGAAATTATTGCCAAAACTACAATGTTGTGATGAGCTGGCCATCGGGCTGTTGGACTTTTTCCATTTCTCACTGAATGGATGTTGAGAGCTGCACCAACACACATTTATTCATTATTTCAACCACAACAGCCATGCTTCCCAATTCTCATTCAATTCTATAAAGGCTTTTTGCCTGTTTTTTATTGGAAGGAACTCACTGTTTAGCCATTGTACTGTGACTCAAAACCTTTTGACAATGGCATTTTGGTTAATAATAGTGATAGGCTGTAAACATGAATCTCCTAACCCCCAACACCCCCCAAGCAGAGCTGTACGATTAATCATTAAAAGATTGTGATC
Organism: Tor tambroides; assembly: GCA_021397915.2. Lineage (NCBI taxonomy): Eukaryota > Metazoa > Chordata > Actinopteri > Cypriniformes > Cyprinidae > Tor > Tor tambroides. Next base: position 25,485 of record JAFVLL020013345.1, on the reverse strand, counting down.
TTGATTCAAACACCTATACAAACTTATTTCTAAATGACAACGATTTGTTTGTGTCTATTAAACCTTTGATAAAGTCATACTGGAACATTCAAATCTGTGCATCTCAAATCAGTTATCATGTTTAGGTATGAAACAGCTTCACAAACAGTCTTTCAACCACACAGTATTATTTCTGTCGTACAATCTTTCATATTTTCACAGAAGTCCTGGGAAAAAAGTTTATAGTTTGGATATAAACACTGATGTCTATGGTAACGATCAAAATGGAGCACCTCATCTTAATTTTCGCTTCAAATGCGGATTACATTGTTTCACGACTATGTGGCGACAAGTGACTGTTAAAAATGTATTTGTCATTAGCTGTTTCCTTCCAAAGTTATGAATTAAACTTGCTTAAAACATTTGCGAATAAAGCAGTTGAGTTGAAGAGAACAAAATCGTCACTTCCTGATTAACTTGCGCTAAATATCACAAAGAAAAATATAATTTGCTGCAGTAGGAGAAGGCCCTGTATATAATATTTTTGGTTGCACTTTAGTTTACAGTACGTGAACTTACATGTACTTACAGTGTACCTACCTAAGAAAGTACTGGTAATATAAGGTAACTACATGGGGTAGGATTAGGTTTAGGGGTAGGTTCAGGGTTAGTACCTAGTTATTACCTAGTTATTGTAATTACTATAATAAGTACATAGTATGTACATGAGTAACAGGACTGTAAAATAAAGTGCTACCAATTTTTTTTGTATGTAAGCTTCAGAGCGCCCAGACGAAACACGGTCATGTCATCTTATTTTTGGGGTCTGCACTTTGACAAGACTTTGCTCAAGCATGACAAAAAAGAAGAATCAAGCTCAAGAATGAAAAAAACTAGCATTTCAGATGCTGTTTAATGAGATCAGTCTGTTGATTGGTCCAGTTATGCTATCCCATTGCAAAGTCACTTTTTTTTTTAATGCGCATTAAGGAATTTATTCGGTAAAAGTGTTTCCATCATAGTTTATGCGTATGTTTTCTTACCGGTTAAGAAATTTATCCTACTTAGTTGAGCGCGTAAGTTTTTTTTTTTTGTTGTTGTTTTTTCCGCATTTTTAGAATTTAAGTGCATCTTGGTGTTTCCATCTAGCGTTTTTTTTTTTTTTTTTTCTTTCCAAGATAACCCAAAATGTGCATAAAAATAGGTGGATGGAAACATACCTATTGAATCATTCATTCAAGAGATTCATTCAAAAATGCTAATTCATTCAGTAATGGAAAAAGTCACTGAATGCAATTAATATTTTGCCACAGCCTCTAATAAATTACGTTATTTTGCTTTGTTCAGAATCGTGATCTCTATTTGAACAAAAAAAATGTGATTCTCAGTTTATCCAGAATTGTGCAGCTCTACCACCAAGTTGCATTTGAACTGAGACCAGTATAAAAGTTCATAAAAGTCGTTAAAATGCATTTGCAGAGGTCTGATGAATTGTAATTTCTCTGTCACCTCTGTGTTCTCAGGTCCTCTTCCAGAGCCTGTTTCCAGCCGTGATCCAGAAGATCAGGTGAGTAACGTACAAGTTGCTCAATGTATTCAGGCCACTTATCTTCATATGTGTTGGGCAAAGGTGCATGTGACCCATTACATTTCTCGAAAAGTGGGCGTGATGTGCTTCGTTTTGTTACACATGCTAAATTTACACAATGACATTTGATTGGCTGTAGTAGTGTCTGAGCATCAGTGACGGGATTAGACAGGCAGCATTAGGACAAGGGTAAATCTGTGGAGTCTGATAACCAGATTTCAGGCCACTTTTAATGCAGTGTCCTGGTTCCTCTCCAGCAGCTCTTCTCTGTCAGTTTTCCCACTGCTAGATTAGACTAGCTGTGAAAGAATGATAACCTGGAGCAGATAATCGCTGCTTCTTCCGACTTAATGGAAGCTCTCTGCATGTCCAGGTATCTGCTAGTAGATACAACATCTCAAGAGTGCACAACACAAACATCTGTAACTTTATCAAACTCTAAACCTGGTATTGCTGGTGTTTCTCAGATACTCTTTCACCCTCAGATGTTTGTCTGCCTCTGATAAAGGATCCCTGGCTCTTGCTCAGCTGTAGACAGCACAGAGAGTTTGAGTCCTGTAAATCCATCGTTACTTTTAAGATTTGTGGATCATGTGATTTACATCAGTTGTGCTGAAATTGCAGCCCGTAAACCATAAGGGGACGTCAGTAAATTTTATTTCTATTTTCCATCATTTTAAAACAAGTTTAAATTGTAATAACATTTCACAATATTACGAATTTATGGAGCCTTGGTGAACATGAGAGCCTTACCATGGCTTGCCCATGCCTGTTGGAAAAAAGTTGTTTGTTATGGTACAAAAACCATGGTGTGGATACTTGAGGATCTAGTATTTTGTAACACTTCATTTCAGTTTATGGCTATTTTAGTGCCTTCCAGCTTAATTATTAACTAATTATTGCAGTTTGTTCAAAAGGTGAGAAAAAAATCACTATACTAAAGCTATTACTTACATGATGTCTTTCCTGTATTTACCTCAAGTGGACATCGTAACCATATAGTAAGTACATGTAGTTAATTAATATTACTCAGTACTTATATGTATAATTACATTGTAACACCTTAAAATAAAATACATTTCTAAATGTCTGTTCAGTAGTTCCTGTGTAACAGACAACACAATGTAATTGTGGTGCTTCGAAAATAAAAAAAACACTTCCATACGTTTTACAAAATATACATGGTCATCTCTACACCAGTAAACACTTTTAACTACAAAATTATGTGTAATGTCTAACTAATTTACGTTTTCCTCAGTATCTCACGATTTCAGGGCACACGTGTAATGGGATAGACTTAGCCTCAAATAACGCTCTGAAGTGCTATTAGAGATAGTGTGGATTTAGCTTTGGCATTTATCAGACCTGGGACAGGCTTGTGTGTGTACTTCCTGTCACCTGCACTTGTCCAAAACCTCAAGTGTGGCTGTTGGAACAGGCCCATAACTGAAAGCTCAGGGTCCATCTAGGGGTTTGTTTTTGATACTGCACTTAAAGGGAAAGTCCACCCAATTTTGTCATCATTATTCACCCTCATACGTCATTCCAAACTAACTTTCTTCTGAGGGAGACAAAAGAAGATATTTCTGAAGAATGCTGATTCAGGTTTTCATTGACTTCCACTCTATGGACAAACAATACACTGGAAGTCAGTGGGGACAGAAACTGTTTGGTTATCAACATTATTCAAAATATATACTTTTGTGCTCAACAGAAGAAAGAAATGCAGACAGGTTTCCTTTTTTTAATTGTTTTTATATTAATGTCAATGCTTTTTTGTAGGTGAATGGAAAAGCAACCCAGGAAGAGAAGCCTAAAGTAGCTATGAGTTTGTCGACCTCCAGCACCTCCTCCAACACCTCCACTTCTGCAGCTCCGGCCAGCACCTCAGCACCAGAGGTTTGTGTCCATGACACAGTCTTGAGAATACGGAATGAACATAGAATGTTAATTTAATGATGAAATGTTTGCAGGAGAAACCAAAAGCGAAGGCCTCAAGTGATGACCCAGGACTATCTCTGAACATATCGCTGCAGCAGGCCAAGGAACGCGCTCACCAAAAACGCTCCAACAAGAAAGCCCCACAGATGGACTGGAGCAAAAGAAACGAGCTCTTCAGCAACCTCTGAGCCTCCTTTGTGCCTCCCCTCTTCCTCTCACCCGTTTTTCTTTACTTCCTCTCCCCCTCTACAATTGTCCGTCCCATCATGCCTCTCTGCTCCTTTGTTCTCTGTCTTTCAGCACACTTGCACACAATTAGAAACCCTTTCACATGTATATTTTATACCAGTGTTATTGCGCCTCTGTGATTTCTGAATCTGTTGATTGATCAACTTTTGACTTGATTTACCTCTATATCACTTATATAAGATGAAATATATGATTTAACATTACTGCATAATGTACAGTCTAGAATATAATTTTTTTTAAAAGATGAAAGCTTAAATGATATCGGTATATTCTCTTTGCTTACAGTAATATTGATGCAGTATTGATGGCCCTTTGAGAACGCTGTATAACGTCTGATGAGTTTCTTCAGGACTAGTCTTAACCATAGAGTTTTAAAGTAACTTTTAGAGCAGCAGCAATCCATTGATTTTTTTTTTTTCTTTTTCGTATGTGTGGTTATGATCAATTCATAACATGAAATGTAGAAACTGCAGCCTTTTAATTTTGTAAATGTGAGCTGTTTATGGTTTGGGACCCATTAACCACTGAAATGATAGCAATTGACTGAGTTGATACTGTTGGCTGATAAACCTTCTCATTAAAGGTTTTATTTAAAGTGCTTGTTTAGTGGATGTACTGTGCTTTTTATATGGCACTTGGTAATAGTGGGAATGAGTACTGGATGTTTAAGCGTACGTTTGCTTGTAAATCTTGCACAGTATTTTATTTCCATAGCAAATGCTCACTTCACTCTGACTTGGTAAATTTTTAATTAAAGTACTGAAATGAACCTGCTTTAAATAGCTGTTAAAGAACCATGTCTCTTTGTTCTGCACCAAAAACAATAACATTTTTAAAAATGGCCAGTCTATGACTATATTTATACACGCGTTGCACGATATTGCCGATGAAATTGTAATACCCTGCTGTTAAAAACAATACTATTCCTTGACAGCGTTAATGAAATCGCATCTGTTCAAAGCATTTGGCATAATGAATCTGTGCGTTAGGTCTTAAAGTGACAGCAGCCTAATAAACCTGCTGCTTTCAATGTCACTAATGTTAATCAAACAACAAAAGAAAATGAGAAAATCACTCACTGCTCGACTGAATAACTGTAGTAGCTTTAGTGAGAATCATTGCGTATTTAATTCATGCAGCAAAGACTATGCGGTGTTTTATTTTTACATTTGGTTATTCAATTTCTGTAGTATTTCTTACGTGAATGCTACTGTTAAATAGTCTGTACCTGAAAAAAAAAAAATTAAAGCACCGTTTATTTAATTTCTACCTTATATTGTATTTTTCCTGTTGTTTGCAATTTGCATTTTTGTCCTTATTTTTAAAGGGAAAACAACTTCAACAGATAAACATTTAATATCCTTTTTAATTCAGTGTAAAAATTTCTTTTTTTTCAAATTCAACAGATACATTTTCACAGCCATGCGGAAACAGTTTGAAATGCTTGTAAACAAATTAACAAAATTCAACCAACAAAAGCTTCCCCCCACAGTTGAACTATATACATATAAGCTATCAAACCCCATATCACAGCACACATCATCAGAAATAAAGCAAAGACCAGATACAGACTCTATCAAAAAAGTTACAAACCCACCACCCTCACCTCTATGTACTATGAGGGTCAATGTTAGTTCTTTTTTTTTTTTTTTTCTCTCATCGTTATAACAAATGATTTCGGCTACTTGTATCCAAAATACAGATCTGAAGTTATAATCACCAGCTCTCCAACTTAAAATTACAGACTTAATTCTTTTAATAGACCTAATGAATGAGTTATCAAATATAATATAATATAATATAATATATATATAGCACCATGATGTGATTACTGAGGACAGAGGGAACGTCACAAAAACCCGTGTTAGTATCGAGACCAGAACAACACTGGCCCTCGTAAGATTCTCACATTGCTGCATGCACTGATAATCACTCTACTGGACAACATATTCTTCTTTATATTTTGTATTCTGCTTCTCTAAGTTTGACTCGATAGCTTTACTTATGTAGAGAAAAAACATAACAGAGGATAAGGCATCAATTCCGCTGACGAGAGAGTGTTTACTTAAAGGTGAAGTTGTGCGTTAGGGCTTAAATTCATTTGAGGGTAGCAGCTAAATTTGCCTCAACAGTCATATTTTAATTGCAAATGATTGAGATTTTGGTCTTGTTATAATAATAATAAAAGAAAATGAAATTTAGCTGACAAGCATGACCGTAACCAGTGTGTACCTAAATCCTGATGCTATGGATGGGGTTTATGAGGAAAAACAATGACATTGAAAATAATGCAATATTTGCATAAAGAATAAGCACTGAAAGAAGAAGTATGAACATGACTATCGATGTGGTTGCTGATGTAAAAACGTAGCCATAAAGTCCCAGTTTGACGTTTAGAAATTAAATACACAACAGTGCCTTACATTTGGAAAGCGACACATGCTTACAACAGCTACTGAAGAAACCCAAAAATGCCTAAAAAAAAAAAAAAACAATTCATAATGATTCAGTACAAACATCTGCTAAAACTCATAAAGGAAAAAAGTAAATTACACAAGAGAGAGAGAGAGAAAAAAAAAACACTTGTTAAAAAAATACATTGGATCTTTATACAACAAACCATAATTTAAACATGGATCTAACTACAACATGTGGGTGACCATTTACAAAATGTACTCAGCATTTGATGAATGCAAGCAAAGATGAACCAGAGGAAAACGACGACATGGTCACATTTGTCAGGAGCTTCAAATATTGGAAACAAACAAAACGACGGTATCGTAAGTAGAATCGGATGATTTTAGAAGCAATAGCCGCGAACCTTCAAATAAAGCACAAGTCGATGAGATACGTTTCCTGAGAGTTCACCAACAACCTTACTGGTATTGAATAGAGCTTATTAGTTATACTAAGATAAACCACTATGCAACTGTTATATCGGTTGATTCTACAGGATGTTATAAAGGTTATTTACACTCAGAACGATCTATAACAGGGAGAGCTCAAGTCTAGCTCTTAGAAAATTGTCACAGTTTTGCAATATATTGTAAGAATATTTTGTTTTAAGTCTATAGAATGTATCTAGTCTATACAATTATGAGCTGTGTGATTTGTGTTTTCAGAGTAAGACATCATAAAACAACAGACATTATTATTGCATAACTTTCTTTTCCATTTCAAGAACTCTGTCAATAACATGCTATGATACAAATATAAATGATGTGTAGACTTTTAAAGTGAAATAAGCCATGTGTCCAAGTGTGGATAGTTGCCATTTGCATAAAATATAATGAATATACCCTTTCAAATGGAGCATGAAAACTACCTATTGCAACCCTAGCGAGGCAGAGGAACCAACTGAATCCTCAAACTGTGTATTTCAAAATCACCTTTTCTTTTAGAGGTAGTAAAAATGGTTTTATTCAGGAATGAATGCTGTGAGTTAAGGAAAATGCACGGGATGTGATGCACGAACAAAGAGGCTGGTAAACAAACAAGCTGGCGCTGTATTGTTCAGAGACTCGCAATACTACTAGAAAGTCTACCAGAAGAATCCTCTGCTGTGCCGTCAACATCAGAGATAACAGGAAGGTAGTGTTCAGGTAGCAGTGATTGCTTACGGTTTATTCGACGGCTCACAAAATACTCTGACCGCCCATATAAAAATGGCTCTTTAGATCAAAATCAAAACCATAAACACTGGCGTCAGATAATAACCTTTTTTTTTTTTTTTTTTTTTGCATATCACAATATTCACTTTGACTTGAGCACATCCCTCTTCTATAATTATGTTTGTTAATCACATAATACAGTAAAGCTGCAGGTTTTTACTATCGTTTCACAGGCCAAAACATATATTTGTATCCCTGTAGTGCAATTGTGAGTGTTTTCCATTACTCTACTCTTCATACCAGTAAGGTTTGATTTCAATACCATCATCCCTCATTCCACTACTATATTTATACGTTTAAATATTTATATATGTGTGTTTAATATGAATGTCATACATATATGAATATACTGTCTCAATATAGATTTTTACTACTCTTACCAAATGCACACCCATCCAAAACAAATGAAACAGCGCAAGAAACACACAAGGTACTGAAATCTTACCCCCAAAAAACTTTTCTTTTTTTTTTCTCTTCTCACCAAAAGGGGAAATAAAGTCAGAAAAAAAGCAAAGAAAACTTCAAGTACAATGAACACTGAGGAGACAAAGTCCATCGGGCAAATTGTTTCGAAACAAAAAGTCAGGACAAAAAACAGTATCCCCATTTTAAACAAAATCCCCTCTTAGACACACCCTTCTCTCTCGGATCAAAGACTGAGAAGTCCTTTCTTCAAGCTTTTCAGACCTGAAAAGGAACAAAAAACGAAAAGAGAGAGACCTGGTGTGAGGGGAAGTCACTGTGGAAGTCACTTCTTCCAGGCCTCGTGTGCATCGCTCCGAGTGGGATTTTTCCAGTGCTGTTGGCAGTGAGGTGAGTCTCCGAGCAGGCTGATGCTGCTCAGGGCTCCTGTCTGATGTAGTAACTGCCTGAGCCGTTGCTCTCCTGGTCTGAGATGCCCTGCGAAAAGGTGAACTCATCCATCTCAGGAGTCTCTTCTTTCAACTGCAGTGAGGCCTCTGGAAAACAAAAGCGAGACAAAAGAACACCAATCCATAAAGTGAAACACACTGGTAATAGAGGACAACTAAATGCAACAGTAAATGGAAAAATTTTCACACTCGGATATAAAGAAGTGTGGGTGGAAAGGAGAAGTATCACTACACTTTTAAACTAAAAACCACTCAAAAAAGAAACTTTTGCAATAACCAACCTTTTCCATTTTTATGTTTTCAAATTTAGGTGTCAAAAGCAGAAGCATGTCCTAGCATTCACATAATAATATCACCGAAAGCAGCAATTCACAAGGCTTAATATTTTAGTAGGCTCATAAACTTACTTGTAATATTTAAAAGGACAGTTCACTCAAAAAAAATAAAAAATAAAATTTGTCATTTACACACCCTCATGTCACCCCTTAAGGCTTCAAAAGAATTGGAATACAGAAAATGGCCAGAGCCACCTACAGCTGAAGAATGGATAACTATTCTATAATATATATGTTATGGAAGGTCTTTGTTGACATGTTATTGTTTCATTGTAGAAATAATGCTTGTTGGTCACTGTACTTTTTTTTTGTATAACAAAAATAAGAGTTTAACCATAACCCCACTGAATCATGACATTACATCTCACACACACATATATATATATATATATATATATATATATATATATATATACGTACACACACCCACCCGTTCAAAAGTTATAGATCAGTAAGACTTGTAATGTCTTTTTTAAAGAAGTCTCTTATGATCATCAAGGCTGCATTTATTTGATCAAAAATACAGAAAAAAACCCAGTAATCTTGCAAAATGTTATTACAATATAAAATAATGGTTTCTATTTTAATATACTTTAAAGTATAATTTATTTCTGTGACGCAATGCTGAATTTCCATCAGCCATTACTCCAGTCTAAAGTGTCACATGATCTTTCAGAAATCTTTCTCTCAGAGATCTTTTTTTATATGGTCATTTTGGAACTTGACATACCGGTACCATTTTATTGTGTGAAATGTAAAAACGTGGCCTAAATGTCATTTAAAAACTCTGCTTTTGTGTTCCAAAAAAAGTCATACAGTTAAAGAACATGAGGGCAAGTGACAGAATTGACAGTATTTTTGGTGACTTATTCCTTTAACATCCAAACATTATTAATTCACACCACCCTAAAGTAAATAAAAAGTTCAGGTGTGAGATGAAACTGACCACGCAGACAATTCTTCTGAGGCAAACATGAAACTTCCCTTCTTTATCATGCAGCTGTTGTGTATGCGGCACAAATTACTCAGATACCTGATGACGTGCAACTCTTCACGCCAGCCGACTTGAAAAGTTCTACAGGAATGAGCTCTGAGGCGCCCTCTCCCTGAGTGATGGAGAATTGAGTTACCTGAGTTGAGAGAGCGATCATGCTCTACACCTGAGGTGGGAGGTCGCCTGGACCCAGAGAAGTGGGACAGGTAATGGGGCGGAGTCTGCTCTTCATCACCCAAGAAGCTCCTCCTCCTCAGAGGCCCACCCAAACCGATCGGCCTCCTCCCAACTGGAATCTTCCTCTCTAAACACCAAGCCAGACTGAGGTTACCGAAGTTACTGAGGTTACCCAGGATACCGAGCTCCACTCCACAACACTGCGGGCCTTCCTCCGGCTGAGCCCAAATTTCAACTCAGATCTGAACCTTAATTTGATTTCTACATGACAGAAGGGTGATTGTGTTCAGAAACTGAAGCCCTGAGAAAAGGCAAAGTGGAACCCAACATGATGACTGCAAATCTGACCCCTACCAAACATTTGCTCAGACTCTGTCACCCTGAGGGAGCGTGCCACTCTTTCTCACCCGGGTATAAGGATGATGGCTACAGTTGTCTGTAATTATCCGTGACCCCGCTGAATCGTGACAACTTCTACCGACTATCAAGCAGAACCAGACCAGACCCAAAGCTGAGGAAAACCCAGAAGAAACGGCTCCTGGACCAATTTTGCACCCAAAATCAGTGTTCGGTGAGAGGAAAGAGATGATGACAGATTGAAAAGATTGGACTCACTTTTCTTTTGTCCTTTATACTGTGCAGTCTTCTTTTTCTGTTTCGAGACATTTGGCGGTGCTTCTCTTGTGGCTGAGAATGAAAGGGACAAGCTGTTATTTTATGCAGCCAATCATTAAAACATCATACAAACGCATTATAAAATAAAAAGGACAGCTGGATTTTTATTTGCTCTGAACTAAAAAATAAGTATATATATATATATATATATATATATAAAACATATGTATTATGTGTAATATATATATATATATATATATATATATATATATATATATATATATATATATATATATATATATATATATATATAAAAAAATTTATAATAATTTTAATATAATTTATAATTTTTAACTCCTTTAAATTATTTTTTTCCCACATCAATCTACACTCCATACACCATATTGACAAAGCAAAAACAGAATTGTCACAACTTCGTAAACAAATTAAAAATAAAAAAACTGAAATAAGTACATTGCATAAGTATTCATACCTTTACCTAAATATTTAGCTGAAGCACCTTGACAGCCTCAAGTCTTTTTTGTTTGATGCGACAAGCTTTGCTCATCAGTATTTGGCAATTATCTGCTATTCTTCTCCTCACTTCTTCACCTCTCATGCTCTGTCAGGTTGGATGGGGGCAGACACACATTTTCAGGTTTCTCCAGAAATATCTGATTGGGTTCAAGCTCAGGCTCTGGCTGGGCCACTCAAGGACATTCACAGAGTTGTCTATAAGCCACTCTTGCTGTGTGCTTAGGTCCATTGTCCTGTTGGAAGGTAAACCTTCTGCCCGTCTGAGGTTCTGAATGCTCTGGACTGGGTTTTCATTAAGGCTATCTCAATATTTTGGAGCAATGAGCTTTTCTTCTACTCTGACGAGTCCCTCAGTCCTTGCTGCTGAAAAACAGCCCCACAGCATGAGGCTGCTACCACCACACTTTAATTTTGGGATGGTACTCTGCAGGTGATGAGCAGAGCTGGTTTCCTTCAAACATGATGTTTGGAATTGAGGTTCATCATGCCAGAGAATCTTGTTTCTCACAGTCTGAGGGTCTTTTAGGTGCTTTTTTGAAAATTCCTAGTGTGTTTTCATGTGTCTTCACTGAGGAGAGGATTGAGTTTGGCCACACTGACATAAAGCACAGATTGGTGGAGTGTTGCAGCGATGTTTGTCCTTCTGTAGGTTTCTCCCATCTCCATATATGATCATGGAGCTCAACTAAAGTGTCCATCAGCTTCTTGGTCACCACTCTAACCAAAACCCTTCTCCATCAATTGCTCAGTTTGGCCAGGAGGTCAGCTCTAGGAAGAGTCCTGGTTGTTCCAAAAGTCTTCCATTATGGATAATGGAGGCTACATGCTTCTGTGAACCTTCAATGCAGCATAGTTTTTTCTGAACTCTTCCCCAGATGCGTGGTTTGATGCAGTCCTGTCTCTGAGCTCTACAGGCAGTTTTTTTTTTTTTTTTTTACCTCAGGGCTTGGTCTTTGCTCTAATACGCATTTTCAGCTGTTAGACATTTACATTTAATCACTTGGCAGACGCTTTTATCCAAACCGACTTACAAAGTAGAAGCAAACAGACCAACAAGAGAGCAACAATATACAAGTGCTGTGACAAGTCTCAGCTAGTCTAGCACGGTGTACATAGCTAGCTTTTTTTTTTTTTTTTTTTTTAATAAATAAATAAATAATTACTGAATAGAGCAGGTAAGTGCTAGTATTAATTAGTCAGGTGATGGCGAAAAGTGTGTCTTCAGATGTTTTTTGAAAATGGCTAAAGACTCAGCTGTTCGGACAGCTGTTCAGCCGTTCCACCAGCTGGACCTTTTATTAAGCCTGTGTGCCTTGCCAAATCATACCCATTCAATTGAATTTGCCACAAGTGAACTTCACTCAAAGTGTGGTAATATTTACAAACAAAACAAATGCTCCTGAGCTAAATTTCAACTGTCCTAGATAAGGGTATGAATATTTACGCAATGGAATCATTTAAGTGTTTTTTATCTTTAATAAATTTGCAAAGATGTTAAAAACCTGTTATTTGCTTTGTCATTATGGTGTATGGAGTGTAGATTGATGTGGAAAAAAAAAAAACTAAAAGTAATTTAAAGCAGTTTAACAAGGCTGAACGTGAAAAAAATGAAGGGGTTTGAATACTTTCGCAAAGCACTGTGTGTGTGTGTGTGTGTGTGTGTGTGTGTGTGTGTGTGTGTGTGTGTGTATGTATATATATATATATATATATATATATATATATACACATACACACACTCACATGTATACTGACATCTCTATGCTGTTATACAGAGGTCAGTCAATAAGAGAAGTCACAATCAGTATCAGACTGTTTAAAACTAGGGGTCAGACATAGTGTAGAATATAGTTGTGTAAAACTAAAAAACAAAATAACTAATAAGACAATTTAAAGAAAAATTAGAAGACTATTAATGTGATTAGTGTTGCTAAGAAACAATTTGAACCTTCTAGAATCAGAATCTTTCGGACTGTTCACTCACTCTGTGTGGCAGGCGGCTGCAGCTGATAACCAGTCAGTTGGCACCAACCTACAGGGTAGAGATCTGGAGACTCACAGTCCACCCACTGATCGTACTCATCCTCCCAGCCGTCAAAATGAATGCGCAGGAGTCTGTGGACGATCCTGGTCACTGTGGCGACACACACCAGACGTGGCTCCATCAGGTCCACTGCCTCCACCTTCATCCCTATACGGAAGCCGTGATTCGGTACTTCCTGAGAGCAAGAGAGGGTGTGATTTAATGCATGCATCCCAATGTGTAATTCAAGACAAAACACAATGCATAATTTGACAAATAAATAAAAAAAATTCCTCGCAGTATATACATGAAAATTTACTTTGTTAAAGAGCTTCACAGGGGCTGCAATTGAACCCGTTTCTCTGAGGTAGTCAAACCATTTGAAAGGGAGTTTGGTGTACCCTGTGGAGCAGTTTCAGATTCATTAGCAAAAATGGACAAATTTCATTCAGTGATGCAGTCAGATCAGATCACACTGCAGAAGAGAGAGGAAAAGCACCTCTTGGGGGTGTGAGCTCAATGTTGTTGATTTCACAGAAGCCGACTGGGAAGACGGAGGGAGAAGTTGAGTGGTAGCAGAACCAGTCTGACCCATCAGCAGCCTCAGAACCATCAATCCCGATCATTAGGTACCCGTCTGCCAACACCTGAGAGAGATAATCAACTCCAAGTTAAAAATACTTCTTCCTTGTGATTTTTTTTTGCCCAACTCAACGTTTGAGTCTAACAGAGAAAAATGACAAAATGGCATTTTACCTTTCTTACAGTAGCAACACATATAGCAGAGAGATTTAGAGGGTCTATTGCCTCTAACTTCATTCCATCTTTATACCATTCCCCACTCTGATCCACATCCTTAATCTATGGGTTCAAAAGATGACACTGTTAACACAGGTGACTGTAAACACAGCTGAATTTAAAAAAAAAGCAATTACAAATATACCTTAAGAAACAACTGTGAGGGAGCATCCATCTGACCCTCCATTTTCTTTGTCACCTCTGGAGAGGGTAACATTAGACACGTTTAGATCATAAGCCACAACAACTTCATCAAATGTTATTTTATACTGAATCAATTTTGAAAAGGTCTATCCATTCAGACTCCCACACTGACCAGATCTTTTGAAACGGTGTCCAATGCTACGTGACCAGCCAATGGAGTGGATAAGTGGGCTGTACATGTGACACCAGAAGTCATCAGTGCCGTCCTGGCTTTCCTCATACACCAGGTGCAAACGTCCACCAATCACCTGTTCCACCAGGGCCACGCGAGTTCGACACAGGTGGGTCTTGTCCACAACTTCTACACGCATCAGTTTCTTAAATGGGTACTGCATGTTCTCCTGAACCTTCAGTTAAACATTTAAACAAATAGTTTTTACTCACAGATTGAGACTTGTACACTACAGCTCCATGTTTAATGTTTTTGAAAGAAGCTTCTTATGCTCACCAAGGCTGCATTTACTTGATCAAAATTACATTAAAAAGTAATATTGTGGGATACTGTTTCAATTTAAAACTATATTTTAAAAATTTACTGTGTTTATTACTGTGAAGGCAAATCGGAAACACAAGCCTTCAGTGTCACATGGTCCTTCAGAAATCATTCCAATATGCTAATTTGGTGCTCAAGAAACTTTTATTATTATAACTTTTTGTAGACACTTTTTGTATTAATACTTTGTAGAAACTGATACATTTTTAAAAACTAAATAAAAAAAAAAACAGCATTTATTTGAAATAAAAAACTTATAACATTATAAATGTTTACTGTAAATTGATCAATTTAATGCATCCCTGCTGAACCAAAGTATTACTTTCTTTTGAACAAAGATGTTGTAAATCAATATTAATTACATAATTCATTAAACCTTTATATACAAATAAGTCAAACAATAGAAGAAAAAAAACAACAACAGAAGAAACAAAAACAAAAATGTAAAGAAATGAACAAAAATGTTCACACTTTTTTTAATTATTTTTTTTTTATTGCATTTTATCTCAGTGACAGACAATGATGTGCCAGTAAACATGGTCATTGATGTCTGCTTCCTGTGTTAAAATAAAGCAGTCTGACACTATTACCACAACGGGTGATCTTCATATCAGGAAAATCTTGCTGTACTGGTTTTTCTAGAGTCTCTCTCTACTAAAGAACAGTTTCATGATCACTGCTGGAATAGAGTGTCTTACCTTTATGGCGAAATCTGGTGGAAGTGTTTTGGCTCCAGTGAGTCGTTTCACAAGAAATGCTTTCCAGTTAGAATACTTATGGTGGATGGCTATGAAAACAAGTTTTATATATATATATATATATATATATATATATATAACATTTTTAAAATGTAATAATTATTTCTATTCCGCAATGGCAACTTCACACTACTTTAACAGCAAAGAAAACAGCTAATTATGTAGTTTTAAATGGCTTAATGCTTTACATACATTTCGGAGGCACCAGTGGCTTTCCACTAGAAGCACACCATCCAACAGGGTGGACTTCTGGGATACACAGATTACACCAGAAGTCTTTGCTTGAGTCGTTATCAAAACCCTCATAACGCATAAGAGCTTTAAAACCTGAGAAATGACAAAAATAAATTATGTATCATTCCTTTTTCAGTTATAATAGTTCAGAGATTCTCAACAGAAAAAAAACTTTGGCAGTCACTAAACTACAACATTACCTGCCAGTTTGACAATCCCTGCTACCCAGTAAACTTTTGTGGAGAGGTTTGTGTCAGAATTGAGGACCTCCACCCTCACCCCCTCGGCTATGTCTCCCCAGCACATACCCATGGGCACCTGGAGAGTGACCAAGTTACAAACAGTCAAAATATTAAATACAAAAAATATAATGTTCTGCCAACCTCTGCCTGTACTCACATGTTTGAAACAGCTGACTGGTGCCCCAACAAGATTATTGCTACAAATGTACTGGCCCCAGTCAAAGCCTTCAACAGGAACCACTACATGAGCAAAAGAACAAATGACACTGTGGTTAAGTGATGTGATTGCAACAACAGATTATTAATCAGTTAGGAATACAATTACATGACACTTTAAACCTGAATATTTACCTGATTTTGATTTAGCTTGGTTCTGTTGATTTGCTTGATACTGTGCGTAAGCTGCCAACTTTGCCATTAACGGCTGTTTCTGTAAGACTTTTGCCTTTTTTGTAGGTGGTTTACCCTTGATGGGACATAAGAAGAATACATACAATGAACAACAATAAAGGTAGTGTTTTGATAAGGAATGCTTTTTAAGTCCATGAGTAGTTTACCTGAAGTCTTGCCAGTATACTGGCCTTTTTAGAATTGGAGGAATAGCTTCTAGAGCAGGATACACTGCAGAATCTCTTTGTTTTAGAATAGAAAGCATCTCGGACTCCAACCATACCACACATCTCACAGGTCGCTGCATGTAAAGAAAAAACAATCATCAATCATATATTCACATTATTAAACTATTGAATCAATGAAATTTTGGCAATCAAAAATTTTCAGCCGAAACCGGATGGTTATGGAGGACTAAAATGATTGTCCAAAACAGTTTAGTTTCATTCATGTTTTTCCAATTGCATGTTTCGGAGTCTATATTTGTGCACACAATGTGGTTAAACTACAACAGGTAAACATGTCAGCTGTGTGGACCCTAGTGCTGGATTAACAATATTGATTCTCATTACTCAATACTGATATAGATTTCTAAATCTCAAGATCAATCTTTTAGTATAGACTGTTTTCCACTGATGTGTGAACTTTACCAAACATTATTTGTAGTGAACCTGCCATCCGATAATCGCAATAAGCTTTGTGCTTTGTTACCTTTAATATGATACAAAGTCTTTAAAATTCTGTTGATTTTATGTTTGAAAAAAAAACTCAAACAATAAATGAGGTTCAATCGGCACATGAACTGACCAAGTGCATCCTGAATTTTGAGTTTCACCCCAGAACATTTATTTGAATGCATCACAATATTGAACACATTTATCCTAGATGAAATGCCAACCATAACGATTATTTTTTGAAAATTCCAAATTCCAGGTTTAAAAGAAAAACAAAACCAATTTTTTTTTTATGTACTCAGAGTTTTGTACCCCACTATAAATGCAAATTACTAACCCATTCCTGCTTTTCCATCAGGATAGGTGTACACCTGGCCATTGTTTTTGATGATTGGCAGGCTGGCGGGGATGCTGGGGACTTCATCCTCACTGTCCTCTGAGCTGGAGCTGCTACTGCTGTCTTCACTGCAGCTGTCATACCCGTCAAACATCCCAAACGAATCTCTTCTCTTCCGCTCTGAGCGGGGAGTGTGCTCAGCCTATGCAACGAGGTGAGAGGAGTGAAAAATGTGGAGATATTTAAAAAAAAAAAAAAAAAAAAGACAGTAGAAAGAGGCAACATCAAATTAATGGTAGAGCAAAGAAAGACAAGGATTACAGCTCATTTATATACCACTAATGCTTCAATAAATGATTACCTTTGACATTATACAGCCTGATTAATATTAGTCAGTGATAACCATAATCTTTATATTAGTTCATCAACGCTTTAATGAGCCAGGAATTAGGAAGCAGACCAAATCACATGAATAAAATTGAAGGTTATCATGGGTCGCAAAAAGCAAATATCATATAAAAAGGGTCAGCACCCAATATCCCCACAGCACATTTCAAGACAGGAGACAGCTAAAGCAAAAGAATCTCCTTTAATATTTCCAATGGCATCAGCTGTATTTTCAGGTTCTACATATTTATATTTTTCAATACAGAAGCACTAGACTGGTGCATCAGGCACGGATTTGTCCAAACCACTGTGACCTGATTTCAGAATGAATTTCAGACCCTTTTCTTCATCTGAACGCATGCCATTTCCATTACCACCTGCTAAAATACCATTTTACTAAAAATCTACACATCTTATATCCCCATAATCCACCATAAAATGATTTTTAGGTCATATCACAACACAAACACACATATTTGCTGTGCCTCAAAACCTAGTGAGGTTTCTACATGGACAGAACGTTTTATGAAAACGTGCTAAAAACGTTTATGATCCCCATAAATACTGTCTACTAACTATGTTTTGAGACACAACCATAAACACAAACATTTACACATACATAGGCCTGCGGGTATATTTCACCTACACAAAACACAAACATTATCAGTTGTATTTGCACCATTTAGTGAGACAGCTAGTTTGAATAAGCTGTTACATACAATAGAGAGTATTACGAGTGATTAGAATGAGGTAAGTTATGTAGTTTGTGTGACGAGCAGGATCTGTTTCTGACAACCAAAACAAAGAGGACGGCTAACACTGCTAGCCGCTAACTGCGCTAAATCAAGGAAGCGGGCTCAAATAATCTCTTTCTTACCATATCCCTTGGGTTTTCCATTAGCCCTTCATGCAAGTCGGTATCTTATGTTCGTTGTGGTATGGTCCAAGAGCCCCCCTGGGGGAAAGGGCCTGGCTTGAAATTATTTTACTCTAAAGGAAAAAAATAACTCCAGTTTGATTATCAACAATTGTCATGGCTCAAGTGCGCGTGCGCGTGAATCTAGAATGATTGACATGGATATTAGCCAATCACGGTTCACCTGGTCTGCACCTTTTACACCATATAAGGCAATAGGAAATGTTTTACTGAGGGTGAATAACTACAGATCAAATAAATACCGACTTTGTGGTGCCATAGCAGATTTATTGACTATAACTATTAAATATAATATGTCTACGGTCATAACTTCGTGGTAATAGAATATGACAGGATGAAATGATGGATGGGGTGATAAATGTCAGGATGTGTGGCCAGCTTAGCAAATGAGGATAGTGTCTTATGTGAATAGTTCAGTGAGGTGTGCTGTTGTAGTCCTATTATAAAAAATAATAATAATAATAATAAATAGGACTTTATAAACCGTATGTGCCGTTTTATGCCTTTCCAAACCTGTTGTGTTTATCAAATATATTTTCCCTGTCCTTTTGAGTCATTTATTTGTGGCAGAAATATATTTTTACATTTTAGTATAGTTTTTAGTAAATTTAATTCTGATATTTATATAATGTTTATTGCTATAAAATTGTAAAATCACATATTTAAATTGGATTTCGATTATGACCTGAGGTTGACGATCAAGTTTTTCTGAAGGTTAAGCATATTCTTTCAATGATCATTTAAAGTGCCTCTGCTATTAAAGAAAATCACTTAAATGTGTTGTGTATTTTTTTTACTCCTTATTTACAGTAGCCTAATCATGATGCACAGCCTCACATTTGCAACAAAATGTATTGGTATTTTCAATTAAACCTACACCAAATAACACTAAAATACTTTTATTTTTATTTTATTCAACATTTTGAACTTGTCATACACAAAGAACAATTTTGTATATGAAGCTGACTGTCTTATTTATGGACTAAGCATTACATTTTTGATTGAATTACTAGCTGCTTCTCACAATTGTATTGTTTAGTCCATGCTTTCTTTAAACATAATGGAAGAGATATTATCCATTTCCATTGGTTGTTAGCTCCTGGTTATTTCTATTACTTTCACATAACATCTTACATATTTTATAACAGCCTTTGAATTATTCTATTATTATTATTATTATTATTGTTATTTAAAAAAAATAATCATAGGACTGTGTTCACTCAGCTCACTCAAAAAAAAGCCATTAAAATGAATATGGGGTATAAGTCGTCTTTATTTGATTATATATATACTGCAGCATTCAAAGTAATAAAACTTAATTCACAACAATTTTTTTTGACACAGAAAATGAGAAACAGTTCAAACAGTACAAAAAAAAAAGACCCATCAACATAAACTGAACCATCATATCACTAATAAACTGAACCATCATATCACTAATAAACAAACCAAAGAACTTTGGTGCTACACTGCAACAATATTGAGGTTTCTAACTAACTCAATCATGAGTTCCCTGAGCTCTGCTCTTCAACTGTCTTTCATCTGTTCTTCAGACGATCAATGAAATGCAAAGAATGACTGACGTAACGTTTCATACGTAAATGAGATGAACACACTGAGAACACAATGTAAACAGTAAAAAAAATGAATCATCAAATGTCTTCCAGATGTCCCGAAAAGTTTAAACTGTGGAGACCATTCCTTATATGAGAGAACTTATGCAAGTAAATACAGGCAGTCTGAGCAGGTGGCGTAGTCAAGTAAGACTCTTTCTCAGAGTCAGGAAGCATGTGCTGAATGCTAAATGAGGATAACAACTGGTCTCTGGGGAGGAGAGGAGAAAACAGGGAGAGTGACATCATTAACTCAATCATCTGGTCTTAATTGGGACATTATATACAGGAGCATCCAAACCTTACATAATATGAGATTATACTGATTTTCGCTTACCAATATCAAGGCATATGTGTCTTTGGTCTTTTGTCAGTTGAATTCCTCATCAATAGTGTCATCCACACTTCCAGAAATTGAGGCAACTTCTGAAAAAGGATGAGGAAGAAAAAAATTAAACAGGGCAAAAAAAAAAAAAAAAAAAAAAAAAAAAAAAAAAAAAAAAAAGGACATAAAACAAGAATATTTCACTACTACATTTACATCTAAAAATCAGCCTAACAAACAAAAATAAAACAAAACCTAGGGGGAAAAATTAATGAAATGCTGGTGATAAAAATAATTGTTCACTAAAACTAATTAAAAATCTTTTAAAAATATAAATATTAGACAATGTAGAAATTTTAAATATAAAAATGAGAAAAATTAGAAATGAGACTTGAAAATATACAAATTAAAGCTAATTTAAAATAATATTATAACTATATATAGCAACACTACTACTAATACATTTTATTTGTATACCATCGTTCATAAAGAAAAATTTAATTTAAAATGAATTTGAATTTAAAATAAGTATAAGCAAAATAAAAGATAAGAGGAAATGAGGAGGGAAAAAAAAAACAAACAAACAAACAAACAAAAAAAAACTACAAACAGAATAAAATAACAGTAAAGTTTTTTTTTTTTATGTGAATGTTGTGAATGTGTACTTAATTTAAATAGTTAAAAGGTTCCAAATTTTTGGGGCATAATTATATTAATAACTTGCTTTACTAACTACTAATAACTTTGATATTTTGAGCTACATTTTTTGAAAAACCTTCACCAGTAATAAAAAGGTAAGCATCTCTCCCACTGAATCTCAAACCCACGTGAAGTATAAACTTGTAGCAAGGTGTATTCAGTGAAAACCAGTCACATCCCACAGTGATCCAATGTGCGCCAGTGTGTCTTTAAGTTACATATAAAAGTTACACCTCTTGTTGAATTGTCTTCACTGTTGCCTGTTTCACTTTTGAAATCCATGTTTTTTAGTTCCTGAAGATTTTTTCCTCTTTCTTCAGTTGCACTTCCCGTTTCATTATGTAGCATTTCATCACTCAAGCTTGACTTCTGGCATTTCACATCACTTTTTAGTGGGTTTGGTTCATCTAAATTTCCTTCTGTAAAGGACTTAATGTTTATTTTCTTCAGAAGTGTTAAGTCACTTTCACAGCTGCTACTGTCACTCAAAGTGATGACCTCTGGATTTGAGTGTGGATGAGTCCGATTAGCTGCCATTTCAGCATCTTCAGCACTCCTGGTAGAATCTGAACTCTGTTCAATTACAGAGCCTGAGGAAGCAGTGGTTTCTTCACAAGATTCTGTCAAATAAGATGAAGACGCAGTGGATGACTGAGGCATGGTGGTGCTGAGAGACACTTCAGATGAGTCCCTAGAGGAAGTGAGGTAATACCATACTCCTCTGATGCCATCACTGCTGTTGCTGCTCTCAGTATTTTCACTGAAACTGTCCACTGTACAAGATGAGCCTGTCTGTTCTGATGCAGATGATGTCATCTTATTCATCCCGCTGTAACAGTGAATCCCAAGGAAAACGTCATCACTTAGAGCGAAGGAATCCAGTGTTGATGTCACAGCCTCTACACAGGATGGAGATGTAAACGAGGATGAGTTATTTGATTGGACTGGTGGGTCTAGCACGGAGGAAGACGACTCAAGTATTTGGCTGACTAGATCACTCAGGTTCTGCGATGGAGTGGAGTGGATTAAGGAAGAGGAAGACATGAGTACAAAACACAGGCTCTGGTCCACGTCGGCTCGCTCCATCTCTGCAGAGCTTGTGAGAGATGAAGACCATTCCAGCTGCTTGCTTACCCATGGATATTCTGAACCTTCAAATACGTCACCTCGAGGACTGGTTAAACTCTGCTGAACTGAAATACACTACTTTTCAAAAACTTGGGGTTGGTAAGATTTGTTTTTGAAAAAAAAACACAGTAAAACAGTAATATTGTGAAATATTATTATAATTTAAAATAATTGTTTTCTATTATATTATATAGCAAAATGTAATTTATTTTTTTATAGCAAAGCTGAATTTTCAGCAGCCATTACTCCATTCTAACATGCTGATTTGGTGCTCAAGAAACATTTCTTACTATAAATCTTGAAAACAGTTGTGCTGCTTAATATTTTTGTGAAAACTGTGATGCTTTTTTTAAGAATCTTTGATAAATAGAAAAAGTTCAAAGAACTGAGTTTATTTGAAATAGAAATCTTTTGTAACATTATAAATGTCTTTTTTTCTTTTATTGTCACTTTAATGTGTTTGACTACTGTAAATTTAATGTGTCCATGTTAAAAAAAATAAAATAAAAAAATCCTACTAACCACAAGGTTTTGAACAGTAATGTATGTGGCAGAATGCAAACATGTATTGATCCATGCAGAATTTAAAGGGATAGTTCACGCAAAAATCTGTCATTAATTTCTCACCCTCAAGTCGTTCCAAATCTTTAAGACCTTCGTTCATCTTCGGAACACAAATTAAGATATTTTTGATGAAATCTGAGAGCTTTCTGACCCTGCATAGGCAGCAACGGAACTGACGCTTGAGAGACCCAGAAAGGTAGTAAGGACATTGTTGACAATTTTATGAAGCTACGAGAATACACTGAACCACTGATGTCACATGGACTATTTTAACAATGTCCTTACTACATTTCTAGGCCTTGAACATTTCAGTTGCATTGCTGTCTATGGAGGGTCAGAAAGCTCTCGGATTTCATCAAAAATATCTTAATTTGTGCTCCAAAGATGAACGAAGGTCTTACAGGTTTGGAACAACATGAGGGTGAGTAATTAATGACAGAATTTCCATTTTTGAGTGAACTATCCCTTTAAAGACAATTAAAAAAATATATAAATTGCATGAACAAGGAAGCTGCCCATGGAAGTTGAAGTGTCTCAATTCATTTCTGAGGAACCACCCTGAGAAAACATACCTGACAAACTGATGCAGGACATACTGAGTTCTGATGTTGCTCCGGTCATGTCGTCCTGTAAAAAATTTACACAATGATTCTCTTAGTGCTGCTTCCACCTGTAATACACTGTATTACACAATCCATATGTATCTCACCAGCATCTTCTGCAGAGATCTAGACTCATCCCAGTCTCCCCTCAGCCCAATCCCTTCATCCTCACAGCTCACAGCATGGCCGAGACGAATCAACTCTTTACCGAGATCCAGAGCCTGAGACAGAGATAACAGGCCACAGAGGATTAAAACAAAGTTAAAAGAAAGTTAACACAAACTTTCACAATTTCAGAAGGAAATGTGAATGGTGCCTGACAATAAAAAAAAAAACTTGCCACCACAATGTCAGTGTCGCTCTGTATTTTTTAAGGTGATTTGGATTGGTGATAGTCTGTAGATATTCAGAGTGGTTGTTACATCATTTCTAGGTGGTAGCAATTCTGCTAAAATTCTGCTAAAGTGCACATAAATGTGTAGATTAAGCAGGTTTCAGAACAGTTTTTTGTTACCATTAAATATATTTCAAATAACAAAAATATTTTTTAATTTTAAAATGATTAAAGAATAATAGAAATGATGTTTTTTAATAATTATTGATAAAATAAAAATATTAGATATGTTGATTTGTAGTAGGTGAAGTATTTAGAAATATTTTTAATGAATAAAAATGTCAAAAAAAATACAATGGCTAAATTTAAACAAAATAAAAAAGAAAACAAATAAAAATATAAGATCATTCAAAAAAAGAATATAAACAATACCAAAACACTGTTTCAGAAGTGGTAACCTATGAGTTGCACATTCCTCTACCTCAAACAGTACAACATGGTGCTAGAAACGTCATGGGTTTGATCCCCAGGGAATTAACTGATAAAATGGTCAGCTAAATACAAAAATTGAAATGTAATATATTACAATATGAAATATTCCAGTTGGACGTGCCTGTCAACAACAGAACTTCTAAACACAACTGTGAAATTCATTAAAGTGAGTTGTGATGTTGACCTCTAACCTTCCCCTGGCTGTTGTCATAGAGTCTGACACTGGGCCAGGATGAGATCTCAGAATGAGAATAGCTGTACAGTTTGGCCAGTAAAGGTTTCCATTCAGCACAGTATGTCATGTGCTCAAAGTCATCCAGGGCTGCCTCAGTCCAAACCTCTCCTGAAAAAAAAAGTAAGAAAAGATGACATTTTTACTTTATTCTGTGGATAACACTTACATTTCACTGATAAACACCTGAACATCACTCTTTACCTGCAGGACGAACCCCTGCTAGGCTGCACTCAATGGCTTGGAAGGGCAGGCTCAGGAAGTCACTTCTAAACACCACAAAATAATATACCATCAGTATGAGTACTGTATACACACCACTCCCAAAATGCATCTTTGTTTATTCATAGAAGGGAAGACACAATAATCAAGAGCCCAATAAGCATATAAACAGCTTCTCCATCTCTTACCTCATGCTTCGTAAATGTTCCCTTGGAAGCTCTCCGTTGTCCCCAAAGTCCACGTAATACAGATCCACAAGGCCAGAGCCCAGAATTCCCAACACGCGAGCACGATTCCACGTGCCATGGTCCTGGTATGGAGCAGCCACTATGTCTCCAACAATAATGGTCTCCACTCTGTGCTCCTGGGGTAGGAGAAGAATAATATAGAAGAAATAATTCACTCATTTATCAGAGTCATGGATCCTAAGTCAAGTGGGGTCAAGCAAACTTACTTGTGAGGTATCGCTGTTGTAGAAACGGCTCATTTCGGCTGTCAGTTTATCTAGCTGTAGAGATCGGACCCCCAGGATCTGGATCCAAAAGTGCTGAGGATTCTCAGAGGCAGACACATAAACCTCCAGATGCTCATCAGGCTGAAAGCTCAGGTCTGGACTAGGAACTGGTAAGAACTAATTATTAGTTAAATAGTCTTCTACAGCAATCTAAATATGATTCCTCGGTGGGGCTGAACAATTTGAGGGGACAAAACAAAACAAAAAAAAATTTAACTGCAATTTTTCTAAGAAAAATTCTGAAAATTCTGCTATTTTAAAATGATTATTAAAAAAAAAAAAAGAAAAAAAAAAAGCTCCAGGTTTGTAGAGCTGCATGATTTGC
>JAFVLL020013343.1:0-23592 GCA_021397915.2 Tor tambroides | reverse complement strand
GTATTGTTCTATATATTTGTTTCCTAAGGTTCAGATTCCAGAAATAGTCAGTGTGACAGAGTGTACAAGCCATGGGGAACACTGATAAATGAGCTGACAAATCTTGTTTCTGTAAGATCTTGACAGCAATGCAAGTGGCATGTAATTCTCTGCTGTGAAAGCAAGGAAAACGTGAGCGGACACCTAGAGCTCCAGCAGACTCTGGGAGACCATGCAGTTTTAGTTAGAGACTGCGCATCTGAAAGACACTGAATATGTTTTATTCAGTGATAAAGATTCAGTTTAAGTCAACAGTCCACAGTTTCAATACATAAGAGAAGTGACAGATTATTTATTTATTCATAGTATGCATGACATGATCATCAGGCATATCCATATACACATATATCAAGAATAATCACAGTTAACCTCTATCTTATAGACCACAACAGTTGGTTCCAGAGGCAATTTTCTCCATAGGGAAGCTGATTTTGAACAATAACTAATAAACCAAGACAGACCTGGTCTCGAGGTTGTTAATCAATTGTATATGTTATTGCTGTAATAACTGTGTAATAATTGTTTTTAATAGTGGAATTTGTGGTGAAAAATTACTTTACCCATGATGCTGTACAGAAAATTCCACCAATCAGGGAGTCACAGTAAGCCAAGATATCTTTAGCTCCACCCACTCCCATGAAGAACAGGAAATTATGTAATCAAGTAGGTCTCACAATGTTCTCAAAAATACTCAAATTTTCATTTACTTTTTCTTTGTTTGAAATTACAAATTTGTAATGTGATTATTCTCCTTCTCCTTGGTTTATGGCTTCCAACGCTTTACCAAATAATTTTTAAAGTCCATATGGGAGAAAATAATGGGAAAAAAAAAAAAAAACTTGTGCAGGAATTAATGCATTCTATTTAAAGGAACAGTTGACCCCAACATGAACCTTTCTTGATTATTTACTCACTCAAAGGCCATCCAATGACTTTTTTCTTCAGCTCTAATATGTATAGCTATGCTTCATCTTTTAAAAGATGAACTGTTTTTCTCCAAGGCATTGTTAGATTCCAGTGTTTCCTGTCATAGCTATGCAAATATTTGATTTCAAAAATAGTATCATAGCTAATAAAATATTTTTTGTTATGATTTTAAATATGTATTTGTCCTCAGAATGTTGGTATGATTCTTTAGGGTCTTCATGAAAGGTCTGAAACATACATTGGTTAAAATTCCTCAGTGGTCGTATAAAACAACACCCTTTTTACCTTGCTCTGTTCACAGCGACTCATTTTGGGGCATGTTCCTTTAAATGCTAATGAGCTCTGCTCACCTGCCCCTTTCTTCCATGGAAGAGCAAAGGTGATTTGCAAATAATCATAAAAAATATAAAGTGTCAGATTTACTTCTTCTGGAGGTGCAGCTGGATCACTAACAATGGGTACTGATCTATCCTTGAGTTTTAACTTTTTTAACAAAACCTGCCTTGAATTGTCCCTCATTCAGAAAGCAGTGTGGAGTAAAATTATTTGTGCAGACATAAACAAATTTAGGTGTATTCGGTGGTGCATTACCATTAAAAACAAAACTAATGCACTGCTTCTTCGGTGGCTCTGATGTCGGGGAAAAAATAAGATATCTTCTTCTACATCACAAAACTACAAAACACCTCCATTGCTTACAAGACATTGTTGCTACAGCTGCTGGAGCATGGAGAAAATGATGGACTCGTACAATCGTGGGCAGGGCCTGAGCAATATGATATCATACTGCTCAGAAAATCACAAACGGCTTGTTAATTGAGACTGTTTAGGATTTTTGGGGATTAAAAAAAGGGGAGTGAATGGATTTTTATCATTGTAGGGTGGTTGTGTCCACACACTGCTAAGATACATTTATATGCAAAAACCATGTAAAAGTGAATTTTTCATCCAACGTCTACTTTAAAACTGAAATATAATCTTAATTCAAGTGATGAAGGATTTCAAAGTGACAGCAATCAGTGTCGAGTAGGTACTGTAAGGTTAAAACTGCTTGGTTTACATGTTTGAAAACGATTAACAGTTGAAAACATTAGAAATTTTGAAAAGTAATAAAAAAGGAATCAAATGTAATCAGTTACATTAATTTAATAAAGTAATTGAAAAGTCACACTACTTATTACATTTTAAGTAGGGTAACTTGTAATCTGTAAACTATTATATTTCCAAAGTAACCTTCCCAACACTGACCATAGACCATCACAGACCATCATTTTCAAATAAGTAAATAAATAAATAAATAAATAAATAAACAAATAAACTACAAATGTTTGCTGTGGTCCAGCATGGTTTAGTTCATGATCTCTTGCATGACATAGGCAGCAAGAACCAGCCCATTGTTTACAACTGTGGAGAAGGAGTGCTGTCCAAAAGTTGAATGGTTGCTTTATATTAGTATTTGTGTCAGTTTGTTGTTAAAAATTGTCCTTTGTGTGTGTACTGTATCCTGGCTTGTGAGTCTTGCATTGCTGTGGCTTTTACATCTTGGATGGCTTGGGGTGAGTAAATAATAAGGAAATGTTCATTTTTGGGTGAACTGCTGGGGATTATTATCATAATGTGATAAAGTAAAAGTAGTTCTGGTACTTTCATGTGGGAATTCAACAGGGCAGGAGTGTGACTAGACCCCAGATCCTATTTTCTGCTTTTTACAACCGCTGGGTCTCCATCACTCTTTATTTTTTTTATTTTTTATGTGTGCACTGCAGACATTTTAATTGCACTGGCAATTGATTTAATATGCAGTGGCTGTATTTTAACACCCCATCTACGCCGCATACGAGCAACACGACTCGACATCTCGCTTGATTATAATGGGCGCTTTCTCTGTGCACGGGCAATGAGCTTCACGCTAAAGTGCCGGCTCAAACAGTCAGGAGAAATTGTGCAGTGGACCCCGCAATGTGTACTTGGAGTGAAGGCAGTGATTATAAGGGGAGCGTTCTAGATGTTAAAACATTAAAACACGCAAAGGAAACATTCACGGCCATTTATTATATCACTACTCTATGCTCATAGGGCTCTATTTCTGGCTACAGCAGGACAAATAAACTGTGTAATTTGTTGTGTTGTGTTGATATCCAAGCAACTTGTTTTATTTATTTGTTAGACAGACACTCAAATGCATGTAAAACAATAAAATAAATAGTAGCAGACACTATCTGCCTACTCATATTGTATCTTTATATACACACTGTATACATACTCATACAGAAATGTAATATATGACCTATATTAACCTATATCAAGAGTGATATTGCCATATACTGCATGTGTCCATATAATGTTTACATACATAATTTCTCTGGTATTAAGCTATACATTATTATTATACAGTGATTATATAAATGTAAATAATATATTTTATGTGTCACCCAATATTAGATAGTAAAATAGTTGATGTTGGCAGTAATGTTGTCTTCACACATACTGATGTGCACAATGGTGAATAATTAGAGACTAATAACTGAAATTAGCCTACTTTTTTTAATCAAATGGGCCAGGCTACTTTGGACAAATTTAACAGAAACACATTCAGTGCATAATTTAACTGGGACAACTTCATCTCACAGTGCATCTCTGATATCTAAAATGGATTGTGGATCAGTCTTGAGTTTTGTCATGCTGCTGCTACATGCTATGCACCCAGGGCCTTTTTGTTTTCTTAATCGGATCCATTTAAGAAGGTATCAGCCATGCACCCACATGTGTAGAGTGATTTAGGAGGGTATTTATAAACCCAGTGAGAGGTCCTTTAGAGCAATAAATGAAATTAAAAACCAGAACACTGGACTCATCCCATGTTTCATCAATTAGAATTATTTACACAGTGAGCAATTAGACTTGAACATGAACAACTAGAAAGTAGTCAAAGGTGTGCTTGATTATTGGAGATGAGGAAACTTTCTGCAATGTCGTGTCTAGGTCTTCCAGATTTTCCCACAACTCCTGCAAGTTTTACTTCTGTACACAAACTTGTATCTGTTTTGTCATTAGTTACGTTTAAGCAGCTCGAGGCTTGAGAGTCTTCACATTGTAACTCCACATAATCCCAAATCCCATGATCAAAGAATCATCTCGCGTGACGCTGATGTATGTAGATAGTTTTCATAGCCCTGACAATCCCAGGAGGTGAGGCCACTATGTGGGTAGAATAAAATTACCTGTGTTTTCTGTTAGTTTTCTAAATAATGTTTCCATTTTTACAACAGTTTTGATTGAACAGTCCAATAGCACCATGACTTTTTATAGACACTAGGTCTGTGCATTAGTGGTAGGACTATTTCAGTAACTTTTTTTTTTAATTACACTGTTATGCCAGTAGGTGGCGACATGAGTAAGTCTGTCTTTATAAGTGAGTCATTTGAATCATTCATTCAACCAATTCACTCAAAAACGCTAACTCATTCAATAATTAAACAAGTGAATGGCTTTATGAGTGAATCATTGTATTATTCACTCAACCGATTTATTGAACACTGAATCATTCAGTGCTAGAGACACACAAAGACTATTTGCACTGACAGAACAAAAACAAGTATTATGCCTAAAATGGAAGTTATTCAATATTACCTTTATGTTTATTCTACTTCTACTGTTGTATGTGACCCTGGAGCACAAAACCAGTCATAAGTAGCACAGGTATATTTGTAGCAATAGCCAACAATACATTGTATGGGTCAAAATTATCATTTTTTTATGCCAATAATCATTAGGATCTTAAGTAAAGATCATGTTCCATGAAGATATTTTGTAAATTTCCTACTGTAAATATATCAAAACTTAATTTGTTATTACTAATATGCATTGCTAAGAACTTCATTTGGTCAACTTTAAAGGCGATTTTCTCAGTATTTTGATTTGTTACACCCTCAGATTCCAGATTTTGAAATAGAATGCTTATTTATTCAGTGTTCAGATGATGTATAAATCTCAGTTTAAAAAAAAAGACCCTTATGACTGGTTTTGTGGTCCAGGATCATGTAAAAGCAATTACAAACTCACAGTCTTGCTGTATTGTTATCCAGAATATAGAGCGCAGCGTGTGTGTCATTGCTAACTATAACCTGCGAAGACACAAACTGCATTGTGTGTGTCATTTCTAAGCCTCCCTTAAACCTTCTCCCCATCTTAATCACAATCAATACCAGCTAATGACTAAAGATCAGTCATGTGACCACAAGAAAACAAAGTCAACAACACAGTAAGCCCTTACTAGCATACTGACAGCACTAAATCCACAAGTCCAGCTGGGGATTTTAATTTATTGTACCGGAACTGACTTGGCAGTCATTCGAATGAAATATTTTTCACAAGTACAATCTGATCTGTTATTGAGCCTCTGACCACCTAAATCAAACGGATTCCTTTAAGTGAGGTGGGACGTCCTGTTTGCTGAAGCAGCACTCGCATCCATTTGGTTTGGAGATGTAGTGTACAGGGGTGTATTGTGGGTTGCTAGCAGCTTGTCGAGAGAGCCCGGGGAACTGTGTGTAATTGAAATGTCATCATGGCGGAGTGGAGCCGGACTGCAGCGGAGGTTTTAGGCATGCTTGAGCGCATGGGAGACAGATGAGGAACAGCCCAGCGCCCATAAAGTGGCATCCTCCAACGCTAGACTTCAGCTCCTGGAGAAAGCTCTACACACCCCTGCACATTCACGACCCGTCCTGCCCACTGACAAAGATTAATGAGGTCTCATGACGGTCAAAATTATTAAAATAAATGGCTGGCTAAATATGATCTTGAAAGGACAGCTCGGCGACTTTTGTGCAGGATTTCTTCAGGCTAAAGGGGAAGATTGAACAGAGCACGACTTTGAACCTACACTTGGAAAAATCAAAGTTCCAATTAGAACCAGACAGGGATTTGAAGCCTAATGTCACATGAAAGCTTTTTATTATGGTCTACAGAAAATCTTTTCATTTTCTAAGGCCACATATGCACTGGAAGTCCTTCCCGAAATTGTGATGATTGGCATAGTGGTAATCATAACAACATTTTGGTAAACATGAGTTGAAATAGCCCCTAACCTTAATTTTTAACGCTGTAAAAAAATATTGTTAAATTCACACACACACACACACACACACACACACACACACACAAAGGCAGCTGTGGTTGCCAAATTTGCTGTAAAAATCACTGTGTACTGTGTATTACAGGATGGCATACACCTGTATATAACCAAAAACTGCTTAGTACCTTAAAATTTACTGATAACCACCACAATAATACACACGACACAACAGAAAGCAACATGACAGCCTGTTCATAAAACAAGGTCAATTCTTGCTTGTAGATTTAGCTGATTTTCACTATAAATTATACGGTAATTCATAGTTTTCACAGTGTTTTCCTGTAAAATTACATATAATGTGATTGTTAAACATCTATAATTTCACTGCTTAATTTTAAAGGGGACATAACACACACAGTTTCACCCAATCTCATGTTAATCTTGAGTACAGAGTAGTACTGCATCCTTCATATCTCCAAAAAGTCTTTAGTTTTATCATATTTATAAAAGAAAGATACAGCTTTACGATTCTCTCCGAAAAAAGCCGAGCTCCTGGAGGCGCGTGCTGTGCGTGGAGCTAAACAGTGACGAGCACTTGCGCCGATCACCAACAAAACACAGACATTTGATGCCGTTTCACTTACCGTCTGCAGTTCTGAATATTGACTGAGATCTTTTATAGCTGGGACTGCTCCATCTTTCAGTATCAAACGATGTGCAAATCCAGGGTTGAGTTGGGCCTTGTTTATAAAACGTTCGTCAACAAACACACTTGAGAAACTCCGTTGCTGCCCTGAAAAACAAACTGCATCCACTGTTCACGTAACTGAACAAGGTTATCTTTCCCTCACAACCAAAAACACATTTCTTTAGAGACATTGATCCCGAGCGAGTCCCGTGCAGCGCTGCCGGATGAAGCGCGTTGATGGGCGCGCTCTCGCTCTCGCTCTGGTCGATGCGTGCACGGGCGCGTTCTTCTGGGAGAAATGCCCAAATAAGGAGTTCCACCCTCGAAATCCAACTCTTTAACAGTGTAAACAACTCTGAATGCATGAAACAGCATTGTACCCCCATTAATAAAAAAAATAAAAAAAAATCAATTTTTATTACAAATTATCTGATTACAAAATAAATTACTTTTTTACCAGCAAGTACAATGTCATATTATGCTATGTGTGAAAGGATATGCAATGAATGAATGAATGAATGAATAAATAAATAAAGTTTGCATTTATTTTGACTTGAACATATTCATTGTCAAATGTGTGTTGGTCACCCAGTTCTCACAATTAGCTAACTATTATAACTAAGGGCAGTCGTGGCCTAATTGATAGAGAGTTGGACTTGTAACCCAAAGGTCATGGGTTCAAATCTCAGGTCTTGTAGGTGGGGGGAGTGAATGTCCAGCGCTCTCAACACCACGACTGAGGTGTCCTTGAGCAAGGCACCGAACCCCAACTGCTCCCCGGGCACCGCAGCATAAATGGCTGCCCACTGCTCCGGGTGTACGTGTTCATTTCTCACTGCACTTGGATGGGTTAAATGCAAAGCACAAATTCCGAGTATGGGTCACCATACTAGGCCACACGTCACATCCTTTCCTTACTATTAACTATGACTTTTGCCTCAATAAACTCAATAAACTAATTTACTGCTTATTAATAGTTAGTAAAGTCAGATTAAGAGATCTAGAATATGGTCATGCAGAATAAGGCATTAATACTGTATGTACTTTATAAGCAAATATGCTTGTATAATATGCATCTTAATAAGCAACTAGTTAACAGTGAGAATTTTTCCTTAAAATAAAATGTTACCAGTGTATTTAAGCAATAAAGATGCAAATCAAATCTCTTTGTTGCATTATTAGTTTTAGTTTTATTTAGTTTTATTTTGGCATACCACATTTCTTAGTTTGTATAAGTGTTTGAGGGCATATAGTCAATAACCTGACAAGATCAACAAATTAAAATTCTGAATAAAGTTAAAACTGCTTTTGTCGATAGTTCCAAAAGGTTAATTAACATTAACAAACATAATTACATTATGTAATGCCTAACAAATTATTTGAACTGCAGTGCTGCTCAATATAAAGACTAGAAGCTGCTTGCCTGAGGAACAGAAGCACAGTCGCCTGTTGTGTAAAGTCATTATACATTCATCCATTCTGGCCTTGAATTCTGTATAGCAGCTATTAGTATAAATAATGTTGTAATATAACTGCAGCATGTTACTATATGTTTGTTAGGGTGTTCTGACTGGTTGCTAAGGCTGTTTGTTGGACAATAAGTTATATCGCTTAGAAAAGTCACTTTTTGCATCATCCCTAAACTCTGATCTTTCAGATGTAATATCATCTATATTCATTTGCATTACATTTGAAGATCAGAGCACTGATGGGTTATTGGAAACAAGTGAAGTGTTTGAAGTAATTGATTTGTTGTTCAAGCTTGATGTAGTTGTGTGCTGTGATATTGCTCACATAACTTTAGACATGATGAAGCTATTGTGCTAGAAAGGCAAGCGTTCACTTTGACCTCAACGGCTTCATCGAGAGCCTAATTAATGGCACAATTAAACACGTGATGCATGAACAGAAAGAGAATGAGCGGGGAGGGAAAAGGGTCCTTGGATCATTGGCGCCTGAAAGAGCGGCAGTAACATCGGAGCCGTTTCCTATCAAGCATGGCCCGATCATGTTAACTGAGTCATTTGTCTCATGATGTCGAATGATCAAGCATTGCTTTAAGGCTGCAGACAGTGTTGTGAAAGCCTGCTGCAGTGATGCATATTAGATTCAACGTGCCATGACAATCGTTAGATCATTTTGAGTCTCTGAAGAGAAGCTTGAGTGGGACATTTGGTAACTGATGTGTGAGACCATCAATATAAATGCATTTTCCAAAAGTCTGATTGTTTCAGATCCAGAAACTTGTTGTTTTTTTTCCCCCCTGAAGTTTCGTTTCTCACGAACACTGCTCGTGTTTGCCTATGGTTCATAAACATTCAGTCACAAAATGAACAACATTTGCATGACAGTTATGAGCTTGTAAGGAGGTTGTGCCAGAGAGGGTTTCATTCAGGTTTTCCAGTGCAACATAATGAAAACTTCATCAATGTTGTGATTAAATGTTAGGAGTGAAGTTTATTGTGTTGTCCGCACAATAACATTTTTCATGATGTTGCCTATACCCAAGCATTACAAAGATCTAACGATTCAAAAAGCCACAAGACGGGAGCATATCCATTAAGCAGCCCTTCAAGTTGTCATTAAAAGTGCAAATTAGGAGGGAGTTCACATTAATGGATGTTGTAAATTAATGCTAGGTGTTACTGGAGGGGAGTGAAGTGAAGCAGGTTGTCTCAGACTGTATTTCTTTTGTCTGAGGAACACAAAAGGAGGTGTTAAAGAGAATGACGCTGCTGCTCTCATCCTAAAAATAAAAAAAGAAACTTTTTATCTTATATTGTGCATTGTCCATGTTTAATGTTTAATATAGATGAGGAGTGATATTATGGTTCATTGAGCTGGGGTGTGTTTGCCGTACAATGATGTAACTCGCTGATTAACTACCACAATACGATGCAGCATTGTAGAAACTAACCAGCTAGTCACAACTGTTTCCTGAATATGGTCGTGTCTTCAACGTGAAAACCTCTTTGGTTCAGCAATGTAGGGCTATCATTAATGATGCGGTGGAGTAATAACTAATGGTTTGATTCACAGATTCCCTCTTACGTCATTTTCTGGGGTTCCCTTACACATTTATGCACATGCGTGAAATGCATATTTATTTAAATGAAATGAACAGCATAAAATGTACTGATGATAGCTTGCTTATTGTGCCCAAAAGCATGATCTATTTAAGTCCAACTGTCATACTAACAAGAAACAATGCTTCTAAACACAAGTCGAGAGCTGTAGTTTCAACAACATAAGTTTGCGAACTGTTTATGAATGTTGGTTCAAACTATGGTTTCGGAAAACACCAAATCATTGAACTATGTTAGTAATGACAGAACTTGCAGCAATAGTACTAACAATGCTTTTGAGAAATGCAGACCTGTCATATGATATTACCGTACACTGCTTCTTGTTCATTTTGTGACACTTTTAAAGTGAATTGTCCAGTGAGTGGCACTAAATATGCATTCAGTTTTGCTGGAAACAAATGAACATGAATCTGGAATTTCATTACACTGGTTGTTGTATGTTTTGCAGCAGCTCAGAAATGAAATGTCCAACGAGTGCTGCTAAAAGACTAATGCTCTATTGTGTTTGAAGACAACATACCGCCTACACTAAACATAATAGGATAGTGTTATGATACGATAGTGTTAACAAAAGCAAACATGAGATGAAGCAAACATGACATTTTATCTTGCTTCTACAAGTCTTTCAGCCCTTTTATTGTAGCTCGTAATTGACAGACTCGTACCAGAACGCTTCACATCACATGTGCAATGCTGTACCGGGTGCGCTATCGAGCAAGTTTACTAGACCAGAAAAAACAAACATATGGAGATGGTTATGTGGTGCAAACTTTAAAATGCATTACTTTTCAAATCATGCACTGCTATAAAAGTGTTTTGAGCTCATAACATAATATTGTGCAAGGAAATGCATGAAAATAAGTCTTTATTAAATGTGAATCCACCTTGTAATTATAATTTGTGTGAAAATGGATAAAAGAGTTTTCCAAAAATGTATGTACAGGCACTTTTTTTTCTTCCATTGAGCCTATGTAAAAATGTAGAGTCATGGCTGATTAGGACAAAAACTTGGATTAAGATGGAAAGCACTTATCATATCTTGTTAGAACAGTGTGTTATTTGTCACATTCAAATTAGTTCTAATTCCTCCTCTTTTCTTTTCTGAACAACACGGAGGAGAACAGTTGCTAGGCATCAGTGAACATCGGTTCATGTGCTAGAAATTTATTGACAATGTTCACATTATCAACATTGTTTTTCAAATGATTTCTCTGATTACGTGTGCACATGAATCATTACTTTTCTGCAGCATATCAAACTTCTCAAGGTGCAATCAGGGTCGAAACACAGGGTCTAATCAGAGAAGACAGCAATCAAGGCCGCAAGGATCTCTGGTAATTTGTATCAGAAGTTTCACCTTCTTGCAAAACATAACTTTTTCTCATAATGTGGCATTATTTGGGATTATGTGTTATTAAGTCTTCAAATACGTCATTTGGCAGTCTTTGTTTTCTCTAGCTTTGTTTACTGGCCGCTCCATGAAGATGTGCTATATTTTTCAGTAGTTGACTTTAGCTCTGTTTACTCTGTTCTTGTAAATAGTATTTTGAAATCTTAATTTAATCAATTCATTCAAAATATTTGTTTTTATTAGTCAGCTGATTAATTTCAACTGGTTTAAATAAGTTGTTGATTCGTTGAGTCATCAGTCTCTGTGGCTCACTGTAATTAAAAAAAATAAATAAATAAGAAGAATAATTGAATAAATAAATAAATAAATAACTTTGTTATTATTTTTGATTGAGCATTATTTTATTTTTTATTTTATTTTATCTTATCAGCAGTCAAATCAATGTCAAAATGATTGTGATGGCCAATCTAATATTTACCAGTTATAATATTTATAATATTATATATATAATATTTAACAGTTGTTTCATCACAGAAATGTAAGCAATATCCAATATATATAGCAAATTGCAAATATATTGCAAATATTTCAATTGCATTACTTTATAAAAGATTCAAGTCTTTATTTTTCTTTGTTCCCTTTTAAATCTTTTATTTCTTTAATTCTGATAAAAAAGGACCATTACATTTGTGACAGCATCTGCGTAGTTAGCCACTTTTATTATGAACTTGTAGTGTATATAGTTTTATTTTAGGCCTACCTCACATATACTATATTATACTTCACACAACTTTTCAAAAGCATGCCTGAAGTACTTGACAATCTGAGTATCTTGTAGCTGAGCAGGTGACAGTCTGAAACACTCGTGCTGCAGAGTGTATCACGAGAGACTGCGGTTGGCATGTGTTTATGTGTGAAGAGGCGAGGAGCTGGAGGAGCGTGAAGTGGCCTGTGGTGGAAGCCGCTGGAGCAGCGCTAACGACTCGCTTCCCTCGCTGCGGGGCGCCTCGATGACTCATTAATCTCTGCTTTTGTCTGTGTTTATAAATACAGCGACGCGCTTCATGCTAATATGGGATCTGCGGAGAGATATGCTCCATCGGAGATGATTGCTTCATTTTGTATTTCCCCCAGAGTAAGCCCATAACAAGAGGAAGAGAGAGCAGAAGACCTGCCGCTGCGAACGACATCAGGTGGGCGAACCGACTTCAATCATCGGATGAAAATGCTACAGCCGTCCCTGACAGAGAATGACTCAGCCATCTTACAAGACTATGTCACGAGGCCCAATGACCTAGTTTTGTTACGCAATATACATGCGGTTGACCTGTCACTGCTGATTTCTCTTGGTTCAGCCTCCACCGATGGCACACGTCAGGACTATAAAGCCCTTCTGATGAGAAGAAGCTTTAAACAAGAGCAGAGATCACGAATGAATGAACAGCTGAAGTGTAGGGGAGAGTGGGGTAAGTTGAGCCACCCCCTGTATCTTGGCAACTGTACACTTTTACTGTCATGTGAAAATCCACTGTAGAGGACACCAGGACTTAAACATGTTTATGACACATATTGAGAGACACAATAAATGCATAGAGAAAAAATATATATAAATATTCCTATTAAATATTAGATATTATTATTAAAATTTTGCCAATTATTACTGCCATTATTGCACTTTTTTTCACTCTGTGTTGCCCCAAAAACACATTAATATGCAAATTAGATACAGTTTATAGATACATTGTATATAATGGGAAAACTTGTTTATGGCCATTTTACACATTGTGCATAAAGAAAAATTGTCTTTAAAAATGTCTTTCATAACATAGTTGAGAATCATCTTTATATAAAGTTTGGTATTAAAAAAATGGAAAATGAAAACAAAAATTCCACTGTTTTTGCCTTTTCATGTCTATTCATGTCTTTTATTTTTTTTAACCCTCTGGGGTCTGAGGAGATTTTGGGGCCCTGGAGAAGTTTTGACATGCCCTGACATTTGTGCTTTTTTTCAGTTGTTTATAAACATACAAATGGCTAAAGTCTAATAACGCTGTAATCAGCACAAACAGGTCTTTTTAATGTCTCTATGTCCTCTACAGAGGACATAGCATAACATATGAATAAAATATTTTTCAAAAAAAATATTTTTCAAATTTGTTCTTATGCTCTAAACAATGTAATAACATGACAAAATACTAAATTCTCAAAACATTTTTTTTCTTCCTGGTAGTCGGGAGCATATATTTTGAAACTACCCAAAATTGCTGCTAGACTGTGAAAAGGAGAAACACATAGGAGGAATGGAGGGCACCCATTTACTTTAAAAACTGTTTTTGCCTTGTCAAAGTAAAATTTTAGCATAACAGTAATCAGGGCCAGCTCCAGGCATGGGCAGGGGTGGTCTGAGCCCACCCAAATGACTGTCTTGCCCACCCAATCAGAATTAGATAAAGATTAGGTAATTTTTATGTGTGTGTGTGTGTGTGTGTGCATAGATTAAAACTAATCTGAAGCGGACTGTATTTTGAGAAGTTTAAGCTATAGCTTGAGACTACCTAAACACATAAAATAACTCCAGAAAATTGCAGCATTTTTTTTTTTTTTTTTTAATTAGCTGAATGCAAGGCGCGGTGAATTCACGCGGAGGCTTCATTCAGTCTGTTGCAGAAAAGCAGAGGCTGACAACGAGCAAAAACGGGCAGAAGTATTTGCACGCTATCATGGGAGTTTGCGAGTTATGAGGAGTTTAATACACGAATATGTATCATAGCCTACCACTGAAATTACCTGAGCAGTTTTAATGTTCTAAAAGAAAAAAAAAACATCATTCAATAACGTGCGTTTATTGCATGGACGGGCCACGAGCATAATATAATGCATGTAGGCTATACAGTTTAGTTGAAAGCTTACCCCTTTTGACTTGCTGTTAATGTTGAATGTAAGAATGAAATTAAGCAACACTGAAATAAGAGCTTGTGCGATGAAAGTCACGTTCGTTACTATAGCAACAGTCGACCTTAATATCCAGTAATGCGAACTATTCAACTTTTTTTTTTTTTTCGTTTTGGTCAAATTCCGCTGTTTTGAACTGAAAGTTGGGCTGTCATTTACGTGATTCATGTAATTCATAATTATTGTGACGACAATAGCATTTTTCTGTTTTCTACATATTAGGAATACAACTAAAATTGAATGGGTGCATATTTGAAAATAAAAAAATATTATTTGCAGTTCAAATTGATTACTTTACAAAAAATCTTATTATTTATTTAGTTCCTTTACCATTACCATAGTGGTCTGGTCTTAATAT
Organism: Tor tambroides; assembly: GCA_021397915.2. Lineage (NCBI taxonomy): Eukaryota > Metazoa > Chordata > Actinopteri > Cypriniformes > Cyprinidae > Tor > Tor tambroides. Next base: position 9,114 of record JAFVLL020013343.1, on the reverse strand, counting down.
TTTCCTCAAAACAATAGTCTCCCTAATGTTCTAGATATGATTATGGCCTTGTTTGGTATAAATAAAAAAGTTAGTTGAAAAAAAAAATCCCCCATGGTTGGTTTCAGTGACATTTACTCATTCGTTCTAATTCAGTTTTTATTTAATTTTACTCAACAAACTCTCTGTTTAGTCTATTTTTGGGAAGGTTAAAACTTTGGTGTTCAACATATTGTTTCAGAAATGCAAACAGCTAAACATCACAAATTAAACTTCATTTGATTGATTTTATTTTGTTTAAGTTAGCTTTAAGAAAGGAAATATGACTGTTTGTAAAATGAAATTTGATTAAGGTTTTAAAGAGGTAAATTATCTTTAAAATTTCACATGGGTTTGAATCAGATTCACCCAGATGGTGCATCTTACCCACTGACTCAGGTCAACTTACCCCTATCCTGGGCCAAATTGAGCCACAAAGAAACACTTTTTTTATAAGAAGCCACATTTTTAGACCCCTTTGTCATAGATACATTCTGATCATTTAAAATGATAGGAAAATCCTGAAATTACTTTAGATACTTTCACTGTACTTCTGCCTCATTTTTCCTTATCTTGTGGACCACATAAGTAAAAAATGGCTCATTTTACCCCACTCTCCCCTACTGATATATTCTAAGGAGGTGCAAGAAATGGCAGGGTTCAAACTCAAACTGTAAACTGGACAAGATCTCAGTGAACTGATCGTGAAGATGCCCTGCTCTCTGAATTCATTTGCTCTTATTTCCCTATGCATTCTCATTTCTATCACTTTCTCTCCCGCTTCACTCGGCGGGGTCAGGAGAAATTCACTATTTATGAACCGAGTCCCTTTGAGTTCGTGAATTGAGTTGGTCACACACCACAGGATGTTGAATTGGAATTTGAATCAGAATGACAGGAAGAGGAATTTACCGAATTGCAATTCAAAGAAATTCGACACAGTCATTCAACAGAGGAATTTCAATAGTACAACAACAACACGATGGCCAAGAACAGATCACTTCTTAAAGTTTCCATCTTTTTAATAACTTTGCTTCTTGATATCTGGCTCTGTTTGGAGACTCTGGCTGTAAATTAGCACAGGGGTTTTTGATGTTCCTAATATATAAAGGCATATTTTCATGTACTGAATAATAACCCATATATACTGTGTGAGAAAGAATGCATGATTATTATAACGGCAACATGTTTTGCCATAATGGATTTTTCATATTGTCATTACACTAAAGTAAAATAATTAAACTAATATATGGAACGTTTTTACTTGTGTTAAGTTGACATCTTTTTTTACCAAACCAGAGCAATGTTAGATGCACACAACTTTAAAAGGTTAAAAAGGGCTGTAACTGCCTTGTAAATAACAAGTGTGCTTAATCATATTGAATAAGCACTTGTAGTAGACTGTACTTGCAGAAAATATAATATTAATGAAATAAAAGTTCACTTAAGTGTACTTAGTTTTTTACCCACTTAAGCACACTTTTAAAAAGTGCACTTTGAAATAATGCCAAATTAAGTTTTATTTTAAAGTACATTGCAAATCATTGTTTTAATAATCTTTTGCCACTGCTTTAAAAAAGTACACTTATTTTGATGTTGACTAACTAGCACATGTAAAGCATTTGATAGTAATTTTAACTAATTTAAATGATAAATAACTATAAATATTTGTATATATTTATATAAAACATTTAAAGTATAATTTGAATTTGTTATATTCAATATAACATTTAAAGTAGTGCTGAGCAACAATTAATTGCGATTAATCGCATCCAAAATAAAAGTTTTGTTTATACTATACTATAGTATACTATACTATTTGTTGTACTTTAACCATATTGCAAAGACAACAGAATTAATGATATCTTTCAAATTACATACAAATAACTACTTAAGTCTTAATTAAGTGGATGATTTCATTTAATATAAATTTAATCTATAATGCATCTTATTTAATTGCAATCAATACACAATTAAATGTCCAACAACATTACATTCAGTTCACACGAAGTATATGGTATAATATTTCCATAATCAATGCTCTTTTTTAAAAGTATGCAAAAGTGTACCTCCTTTTCACAATGGATAATTTAAGATAATTGCAACAGATTGCAACAGAAAAAAAAAAAAAAGCAGAATTGAAGAGTAATATGTGTCTGTGTGTGTGATTCAGCGCTCAGCTCTCTCTTGGCTCCTCTGGGTAAAGTAAGTGACACCTGGTCTGGATGGATTATGAGAGAAGCTGAACTTCTGTGGCTCTCTTGATGTATGTTTGATTTCACTCGGTGGTGGTGAACAATGGAACACGTGGCTCTTGGCTCTCGGCCAGAAAAGTATATTTACCGCAGGGAGATCCGTCCTCTCACCCGCATCAGATGAGGACGGTGGGTAATAACAGACAGCAGATAAAAAGCCCTTCATGATGTGACCGGAGCTCTGAAGCACACGCCGCTGAAAGGCCTCTGGACGGGCCTGATATTACTGCCTTAAACACACAGAAAAGTCCAGAAACTTTTAATGTGAGAAAGAGAAAGGAAGCGCGGTGCTTGGACTTCGTCAGCTCTTCTGCACCTTCAGATCTTCAGAAGAAATCCAAGAAGCAAATCCATAGCTGTGTTTAGCGTTCTGTTTTTAGAGCTTCACTTGAGGTTTTTAGATGTTGTTGTGAGCAAAAGCAGGCGGTCAGGGCCTCCAGAGACACATAAATAAACCACAGTATTCTTCATCTACAATATGGGAGCCTGTCATATTGTTTATTCATGTCTATCATTCTAAAGCCCGTCTGCAGAGATATAGATACATCAAAACATCACACCTTAATCGACTCTCAGCACAGAAATAGTGGAGACAGGCACTCAGTATTCAGCTGAGATGGAATTTGCACAAAAGCTTATATGCAAGTGAACATTTCATGAGCTTTTGTTATTTGGTTGTAAGCTTATTTTAAGAAAAAGTTATGTTTTTGTTTTTTTTTGTTCTGCATGTAATACTGCAAAGCATGTGCTGTTTACTGTACCTTGGTGTCCAGATGGAGCTCATAAATGTTCCCAGGCTCACTGAATCATGTAAGTCACTTGCTAGCCACCATTCTGAAGAACGGGCAAGCCTGGCCAGTGTGTCCATTAAAAAGTCATTAGCATTATATAATGCTTAAAAGACGAATTCATTTATAATTTGAATCCACCAATGTCCTGTTCAGCATTATGCATGAAAATAGTTATGAAAGTTTTTATAACACAATTCAAAATTTGTTGTAAAAAAACTTTAAAATCATTTCTCGAGTATGTTTTAAAAGCAAATGCAGTTTTCTACCTCAAAATTGAATGTTTAATTGAGTGAAAGCTACAGGTAGGAACAACTTATGGAAGCCTGTTTCCACCAATCAATCAATCAATCAATCAATACATACATACATGCATAGATACAGATGTGGCCATTATGCACATTTTTTCACGCTGCAGCATACAATTTGTTGTGCATGATCATGGAGATCCCTGCAGATAGATAGATAGATAGATAGATAGATAGATAAATAAATTTTAGATTTATAGATCTCACAGTTCTGGCTTTTCTTTTTCTCTTTATCTCACAATTATTTTTCTCAGGACAACGTCTGAATTGTGAGATAACAAGTCTTACAATTACCTATTTTATTTGTTATTCTATTGTGGAAAAAATTAATTGCAAGATGTAAACCCATAATTGTGAGATATAAAGTCAAAATTGTGAGGAAAAAAAATTGCAATTATTTATTTATTTACTTATTTGGTCCCACTTTATATTAGGTGGCCTTAACTATTACATACATCAAAAATAAGTATGATGTACGCTTTTTCTGCTATTGCGGTGGGATACTACAATCACGTTTGGTCTCGTACTGTATCGCGTCATTTGTCAGTGTCGGGCGCTTGCTTGGCCATTTGTTGCGATTAACAGGAAAGTGTGTGCAGCTGAATTGGAGTAGTGTTTTGTTAGATGGGTATAAAAAAGCTTAGTTTACCGCGGCAGCGGTCGTGTGAAGACCGAAGTGTAAAGACCATCGACTCTACCGTGCGACTCCACCGGGCAGGGACACCGACAAAGGATATAAGTATCACTTTTTATTTTTCCTCTTTCCTACTACTTGTTTCACTTCTGTTTCAGTTTTTATAACCATTTCTTACTGTGTGTAAGTTGTTGTTGTTGTTTTAAAACATGTGTGTTTGGCTCAGTGTTGATGTCTGTATTGGTTGTTTATTAAGTTTTAGTTTTATTTAATTTTAGTTATTTTAGTACTTCATACTACATGGTAATGAAATAATATATATATTGAATTTATTTTTATATGTATGTATATGTATATGTGTGTGGCTGTACATACACGTAGTTTTTTTTTTTTTTTGGTGTTTGGCTTAGAAGCATTATTATACTCATACCTTTTGTTGTTTTAATATTTTGAATTGTTTTTAGCTTTATTTTATTTATTTATTTTTTCATTTAAATGTTTAGTTTTGAAATGTTGTTGTATGCATTTGTCATTTTTATTTAATTTCTTTATTTTCTTAAATGTGTGTGTATATATAGTATTTACAGAGTTTTGACTTTTAGTTACTTTTTCTTATTTGTAAGTTGCTTTGGATAAAAGCGTCTGCTAAATGACTAAAAGTAAAGTAAAGTAAAGATACGGATAAGGTTAGGGCCAGGTTTGGCAGTATGGGTAGGTTTAAGGGTGGGTTATGGTATAAGGGATGGTGTAACTAAGTCCCACACTCGAAAGTTCCTGACCAGACTTTTGTAAGGGCTAAATTTTTAACTGGAACTTTAATTAGATCCTGGTTCCTGCGGTGGAAACACACCGAATACCATCTCAAAGTCCCTAGTTCCTGGGGAAAGTTCCTGTGGAAACTGTTTTTTTAACAGTTAATTTCACCAAAAAAAAAAAAAAAAAAAAGTTCCTATGTCTTATTTTTTTCAACCTAAGCTCATTGGAAATACGTGCCTATTCATACATTTCTGCAAAACTGAAAAAACGTACCTATACATACAAATCGCTGCAGTTTCCTGTTGAAATGAACACTAGAGGCAGTAAAACTCTGACAACTTTTATTCTTTTTCAAACAAAAGTATAATTTATAGGTATATTTTTGATTAATAAAGGTTAATTTTCACACAATTAGTTGCAGAATGTTATGTTATGACTTCAAAACAATTTTAACACCCTGCACGATTTGAAAACTGATACTTGTGAACGTTGTCGTCACATATACAGCTTCATATGCATGAGTTTTCAAACTGGGTAGATTTACTTGGTAGCTCATGCGATACGGCGTTGCACTTAGGTGCTGAAGAGCTCCGGTACGAATCCCCGTGAAACTATGGTTCGACTAAACAGCTCAAATCTGCATAAAGAAGTTAAAATAGCAAGGCTGCATCAGCGAATATGTTTTTAAATTACTTTTGCATTTGTTAACACTATTGGGTAGGTTTAGGTTTGGGTTTGGTGTAGGGAATATTTCCAACATGATAGAGCATTAATCTTTAGCGACACTCACCGGATATTTGAATTCTGAATGGCCGCAAAACGTACCTCAACCAGCATAATAAAAACGCTGCAATACGTGCCTGTACCAACGTAATAAAAACGTGCCACGGTCACGTATTAAAGGTGTGTTTTAGCGCCACTCTCCGGACATTTCACTTTGAAACTGCCGCGAAACGTGCAGTAAGGTACATAATTACGGGGTTGCAGAAATGTATGTAGAGGCACGTATTTCCAATGAGCCTGGGTTGATTTTTTTTCTTAGTAAGTCATTTGTATGTAAACCAATCAGTGACCAATCAGAACTAATTAATTTAGATCTAATGGCTGACATATAAGAGCCTTAGGGCCAGTTTTACTTACAGCTGGTGTCAGCACAAACTGTCTTTTGGTGTTAAAATAGTACTGTCAGGATTTACTAAAGACGCGCAGTGAAGAATTAGTGCTGAAAAGGCGTGGACACAGTTATTGAATATGCGTTTGTAGGAGTTTCCCTTTCAGAAACTAAATTTATGGGAGGAAAGTATTCAAATGAATCACGCAACGAGATTTATTAACGTTTGCGCTCGTCAAATTACTGGTATTTGTGCCATTATTTAACGCCCCAAAAAAGCATGTCTTAAACTATTTTGCGCTTGAAATGGCTGCAATTATTGTTGCTAGAGGAGGCACCGCAGAGAACAGAGAGCACGAGGTAAAAGGAGAGGATTTTTTCCACACGTATTAATTTATTTATAGCCATGTTATTTTTAATTTGCTTCAGAAAATAAAAGACGACTTTGAACCACTAACTAGGAGTCACGCAATACCAGCTCTATCAAAACTTCTTGCAACTTCTAGCTTCATTTTTGGCCTTCGATTCTTTTCAACATACTGCAGTTTCTTTATTTCTTTATTTGCGACTGCTCTAATTTGTGCTGTATTTGGTATATTACGTTAGTCAGTATGTAAATAAGATGTTGCATCAGTGTTCTTTAATTTGCGTGTTGTTAGTAAATCACTTTAATTTGGGTGTTGTTAGTAAATCACCCACAGAAATTTCCACATCTATAGGTGCTGGTTTGGAATTGCGCTTTCATGCTAATTTGCCCGGTTTAGTAAAACTGGCCCTTAGTATGAAAGGAGACCAAACCCCTGCTGGCAGATATTGTAACTACACCTACTGGGGCAAGATGGATTTTTTTTTTCTCTTTTGACAGCTATTTCAGAAGAGACTGCGTTAAAAACACTAACAACAATACAAACAGTAGTCCTAGTTCATTTTCAGATCAACTAATAAGCACTACAGACACATTCATGCTCCTTCTGTAATAGAGAAACATCACTATAAAAAATGTATTGTTGATCTCCGTTGCTGAAGAGAGTAATAAAACAATTATTTGAAGGGTCAGACGGGGAAGTGCATTTGCTTTCATGTCAAGATGTTGAGGAGTCAACTCCTAATGAAAAATTGATTAAGTATCAAATCCCAATATGATTTATGAGAGGATGAATACAATGCTGTCTAGATGTTTTCATCTTTCCTCTGATGAGGAGGGAGGAATCAAAAGGAATGAAAACAATTTTACAATAAATTCATAATGTGCATGGCAGAGCGGTTGGGATGATTTCCGCATCTGAGCTCATTTCAAATGACTGTGACTAACTAATTCAGACAAGGCAGTTCCAAGCCTGCGTTTCCTATCAATCTTCCCAATCCGCTCGGAATAATTCACTTGCTCTGTCCTATTGGGAATCACAGTGCCATTAAGAGATGTAGAATAAACCTCTTGGGCGTCTGTGCCAAGTTCCAATCTCCTTTATCACTTACTGTTTCCTGACAAAAATAAGACACATATTTTAATCACTCGCTTCTTTGAAGGCACTTCAGAGGATTTGAACATTATTAGCCAGAAACGTGGCTCGCGGTGCATGTGTGCAACCACATTTGGGACAGAAATCAAACTTGTAATTAATGCAGAGTGCAAAATATGTCTGGAAAGAGCAGAAGACTATGTTGTTTGCTTAATGACTTCTTCAGTACATGTGAAGCTCTGAACATTTTTTTTGCAGCCGGTCTGAGACGAGAATAAACCAGAGAGCAGCGATCTCTGATAATGAAACGAAATCAAATAAAAAGCAAAAAAGTTTGAGAAGAACGCAGAACTTCCCACAAGAGTCTAATGCCCTAATATGATGATACGTTCGATCATTAGTAATTTCAGCATGAGGTATATGAGCGCCTGATAAGACTCATCTCCTCTAGGCATCTCTCGACAGATTTGGAAAATAGATTTTTGCTGCCTACTCTTCATTTAAATGAGCTAATGAAACTTTTTTTATATCACAACTTCATTTCATTGTGTGCAATCAACACAAATTTGAAAATGCAATCAATTTGTGTGATGTTAATTTGCCATAACTGGATCTCCATTTAGACCTTATGACTACAAACAGAGACTTGAATGTAATCTTCTAATCTAACATCATCCATTGTCATAATTATGTAATTTATTTATATAAATGAAGTGTTATATGCTTTTAAACAATATGAACAAGAGGGAATCATGTTTGAACCATTTTGTAGTATTTGCATACAATGAAGAAAGGTGTAGAAACCCAGAATATTTTCTTGTAAAAAATACTCTAATAATAACCATAAAATAAAATAAATAAATAATAACCATACATTAATGGAAATCTTATTTATTTTATGTATAAATCTCAGTTTCCAAAAATTGAGGCTTATGACTGATTTGTGGTCCAGGGTCACATACAAGTTACAAAAGTAAAGATATGTAAACAACATATAGTCATGGATTTGAAATGGTGAAAGAAATTCACGAACTTGATCAGAAGGTTTATTACTTCAGTATATTCCCAATACACTTCAATGCACTTGTACCAACACACTTTTTTCCATTAATGGTTCTTTAATGTCCCATATGAACAACGACAGTGTTGCACTTGGAAATGTGGACTGCGGCCCTTTGGGCTGTCAAAATATTATGAATTATTAAACAAATTATTAAAATTATCCTGACCAGCCCTCAAAACTACACAAAAAGTTAAAATGTCAAATAAATTCAGAGACGTTAATTACATGAAAAGTAACAAAATGTATTAAAATAATTTAAATTCATACATCACATATAAAGCCTACTGCGAGACCGTCAAACCGCCAAAACATTTCATTGCATTTTACATTAACATCTGTGCAGTGCATTGAGAGTTGAAGCATGCAGAGACAATGGGCAGAGAAATGTTACGGATGGGTTTATTCCTTCTGCATGCACTGAAACATAAGCAGTTCTGCATGTTCACATTCTTCCACCAACGGACAGAACGTCTCGGTTACGTATGTAACCCTCGTTCGCTGAAGGAGGGAACAGAGACGTAACGTCAGTGTGACTGACTAACGGGATCTCGCCCGAGAGCCCAATCACCTTCGAGTGTTAACAAAACAAGCCAATGACAGTTGGCGTGCGTGTTTCGCCACGCGCTGCGGGTATAAAAGGAGAGCGCGTGCAAATGCACATCAGTTTTTCGCTGAGGAGCCGAGACTGTGTGCCCCGGCCGTACAGCGGTGGTACAGCAAC
>JAFVLL020013342.1:0-69449 GCA_021397915.2 Tor tambroides | reverse complement strand
TGAGAGGTGAAAATAGAAAAGGTATACAGTACAGAATTCATGAAAGACAGCTTGACTAAAGCAGTGCTGAGAAGAAGATTAGATACTGTGTGCTAAGGGAAACGCATTCATGCTTAAATGCATTCATGCTGAAGAATAGAAAATGCATAAACAACTATGCAAAATAAGGGCTTCCATAATGATCGGCATGTCCATGTGAACTTTAACTTTGCATTATTCAACTATAATTATAATTTATCACTTTTGAAGTTATCTGACCAGTAAAAACCAACAAAAAATGCCCAAACTCACTTTTCTTGACCTTGATGTGTTTCAGAGGAGCAGATGTCTTGGCCACCTGTGCTCCTAAAGCTACTTGCTCAACGGACCCGAGGACAAACTACACAACAAAACGTGTCTGTGTAACAGCGGTAAGTTGACGACCCATGTGTAGTGCAGTAATATTGAAGAGTTTGTTGTGTCAGTTTCGGATGTGGGGGTGGGATCTGTCCTTCCGGCTCCTCAAAGCTTTGATTCAAAGCTGTCAAAGAGTCCAGATGGCATCAGACTAATGCAAACCACGTCGACATCACCTGAACCACACTAGGCCTGCATACAGAAGCTAGGTCATGATGTCACTGGAAAAAGTGGACATTATCTGCAAAAGGGGGGGCAGATAAATGAATAGCTGAGGCAGTTTGCAGCAGGGGTCTTCACGGGCGGCTGCGTGGGGTAAATAGAGGAGCAGCAGCTGTGTGGCACTCAGATGGGCGTCATGAGTAAAGCCTCTGGGCTCAGGCAGTCATGATTGTGTCCGTTATGAGGTTCTGACTCCCCCTCGCTGCCTGCACTGAGAGTGCTAAGGTCTGTGGCCCATGTGGGGGGGATCCCTGAGGGGCTGATACGCTGCACGCTTGCATTTGAGGAGTTACATGTACAAAGCCACTGTCTCTCTTTATGTCTTCCTCTCATAAATGCACACATGCTGATGAATGATTCAGTTTGGGCAGACATGAGCTCAGGATGGCTGCGCTCCATGGTGGTCTCAGGGGGAGAATGTTTTCATGCTGCTCTTTCCGATCCTCTCATGCCAGATGGCCTGGTAAGCCCATGGGACTGCTACACACACCTACAACTGAATCTCAAAGGCTTCGGAGTCTGCTATAGGAATAAAGGCCAACTCGGCTAGTTGGGTGCCATTGTAAATACTGTCCAGCACTTTCCATGAACAAGATATGGAAAGGACCATAAAATTCTTCAGAAAAACCTTTAGAAAATGTTGACTGTTAATCTCAGGAGGGCCTGAGATGTTTCTTTTGTTCATGTTGTTTGATGAATTTCTGCAACCCTGTTAGTAAAATAAATATATAGCTCTGGAAATTTTTTTAAAGAGCACTGCAATATTACCCGTTTATCTGGTTTTACTATTTATAGGTATGTGTTTGAGTAAAATTAACATTATTTTTCTAATTTTCTAGCAAAAAAACATTAAACTAAAAACTAAATGGAGAAAGCGTATAAAATTTATAAAAGAAAAAAAGAAAAAATTATAAAACACCAAACATGCAACATACACATACACAAAAGTTTAGAATATATTTTAATATTTTTGAAGAAAAAAAAATAAACCTTCTATGCTCACCAAAGCTGCATTTACTTGTAATAACAGTAGGTTAGTAATGTTAAATTGTCTTTACAATTGGAAAACTTGAAAGTTTTACAATTGTTTTCCAATTTAATACATTTTAAAATGTAATTTATTTTTGTGATGGCAGCAGTGAATTTTTAGTAATTTCAGTCTTAAGCGTCAAATGATTATTCAGAAATCATTGTAATATTTCTTATAATAATATTTATTCTTAATATTATCAATGTTGAAAACAGTGCTTCTTAATATTTTTTTGATTAAGATTTTTTTTGATGACTACAAATAAAAAAAAACTGCATTTATTAATGCTGGGCAACGATTAATCGCATACAAATAAATGTTTTTTTGTGTATATAATATGTGTGTGTGTACTGTGTATATTTATTATGTATATATACAGTGCACAGCATAAATGAGTACAGCCCCTCTGAATAAATGTAAAAGATGTATTTTCTTAATGATCACTAATATAATTCATGGAAAGATGGCAAAATTGAAATGCATTAAACATATACTTAATAAACAACAAAATATATGCTAATATGTTCTGTAAAATAAGTAAACTAGCCAATTTTGTTTAAATGAAGGACTGAAGAAATGAGTACACCCTAGATTTAATTCAGCAAATGTATAATATTCTAGTACTTAGTATGTCCTTTAAGTACTTTAAGTATACTGCTCGGACCCTTCTTGGCACTCAGTGTACAAGTTCATGACAAAATTTCACATCTGTCCTGTTTAACTCCTGGAGGACGACCTCCTTAAATGCTCTGGTCTTTAATGGGGAGTTTTGCTCAGCTCATCTCTACAAAATCCCACATAGGTGCTCAAGAGCGTTAAGACTGAGTGAAATACATGTCCACTGAAGGATTTTTGCCTTGGGAGAATGAATATCTTTATCGTCATGCTGAAAAAATGCCCAATAATGCAGGTAATGAGTGGAGGGTAGCATCTTCTGTTTCAAGTTTTTGTATTACATCACATTGTATTACATTACATTTTGTATTACATTCCCAAAAGTCTCTATTTTGTAAATATGGGCCTTGGAAGAGGTTAAATAAGTTTATTTTGCTTTGGTTACAGTAGGTAATTCTATTGGTGACAACCATGCATGTCACTTCGGCAGGCTGTGTCATACTCTGTGAGATAAAGTATCACTCTTTTCATAGCTTTTGCTGGCTCTGAGACCCTTTCTTGGTGTTTCTCCTGCTCTTTTTCTAGCAAAAACTCACTCATCACTAAATGAAAACTTAAAGTGAAGACCTAATTATTTCAGGGGCCTTTTCAAAAGTCCATTGTTTTTGAATTTCTGTGTTACTTTTGCTATGTTCACACTTGAAACAATTTAGTATTCCTCTTATACCATTGTCCTCTTTTATGCTAAGAAATAAATCTCCTGACAGTTCTCTCTCAAGTGGTTTCACTGTTGTCAGCATTAAGTCTGAGAATGATTCATTGGGCTATTTAACACTTTTAATTGTCAAGACTCATCTTCAACAGTTTTGGTTCAACACACTTACCTGTTGATCAAAAATTGCCTTAAAGTTACACCAGAAATTTTTATTTAGTTTTATTTAGTAACTTTCAGGAGGGTGTACTCATTTTTGCAACTCAATATTTTATCACTTTGATAAGAACATTTTCCTGAATAATTTGAACATTCTTCTTTTGTAACTGATCAAGAAGACTTGCTGGAATATTCTCTCTCTAAAGAACCCAAACATATCTTCTAAGTAAAGAGTAATTGCTGAATTTGTTAAGTTTCATGGGGGGGGGGGGGGGGGGTACTCATTTATGCTGTGCACTCTAAATACACACACATGCATGTATATTTTTCTTAAATATATGTTTATATATAAAATATATTTATATATAATATAAATTATATGAATTTATACTACGGGGCTGTTGAATGCTTGAATCTGATTGGCTGACGAACGTTCTAAAGTGTGTGAAACGCACGGCGAGCGTAGTTCCAGGCAGGTCTTGACCGCTTGCTTTACAGTTCCATATCACTTCGCCAAATGATTTCAGTTATTTCAAAGATCTTACAACAGCAAAAGAAACAAAACCCACAACGACACTGGCCAAACAAATAAATCATAGTAACCAAGAGGATAAAAACATCAGATCATTTCCATGTTTTTGCCATAAAATTATGTTTTATTATGTACGGAAAGCACATCCTCTATTTCTCTCGCTCTCTCTCCCCTACAGATGCACATAGAGTCACGGATGGAAACATATGCGCTAATGTTGTTAGCACTACTCTGACGACTTTGTCAGTAAAATAGTGTGGCAGCTTAAAAGCTACATGACATTTCTCACAAGCGAGGTAACAACGGCGCTGTTCTTTGAAGAAAATGAACTTTAAGTTTTACTGTTAGTAGAGACGCTGCTGCCGAACACTTTTGAGAGACGCACAGAGTGAGAGAGGCAGGCTAATTCAGACTCTTAATTTTACGATTAATTACGATTAATCATTACCCAGCACTAGTATTTATTTGAAATAGCAATCTTTTGTGATATTAAAAATGTCTTTAGCATCACATTTGATCAATTTAATACTGTACATCCTTGCTTAATAAAAGTATTAATTTCTTTAAAAAAAATGTAGTAAAAAGGTTCAAAACTAAATGCAGGACACAGATAAATATACATTTACATACAAATGTACAAATACGTCCATCTATTAAGCAACCACATTCTTACCTGGCTGTCTCACCACCACATGTGTGAAGCCGGAGGAGTCTTGTGCCAGGCGGTACCAGAGTCCATCGGGGTCCATGAGCCACTCCTCCACAAGGCAGTAGTACGTCCCAGAGTCGCTGGTCTCGGCACGGTGCAGGGTGAGGCCGTAGAGCCGAGGAGAGAGCCTCTCTGACTGCACACGGCTGCGGAGACGTTCCTCCTCTGCGTACGCTCCATACTCGAACGCTCCAGAGTGTTCGATCTTCAGCAGCAGCTCATCCGGCTCTCCTGCCTCGGCCTTCCGGGCGTACCACAGCACAGCATGCTGGGAGTCCGGGCTGGTTTGAGAGGTGATGGAGCAGTTGACACGCACCCGACTGTCCTCCAGAAACTGCAGACTCTGGTTGGACTTGTGCACCTTCAGTTTACTAACTACAGGAGGAGAAAACAAAAAGAGAAACCTTAGAACAATGAATACCAAGACTATTTACAAACTATTTAGACTAAATACATTAAAAAAAGAAACTTCTGTTTGTTGGCAGACAAATGTTTTTGTCTGATGCGAGTACCCTTGTGAAAAAGAAGTGCACTTAATTGTACTAAATTGTAACGTACTTCAAATCTGTCCTTGAAGATAAAATATTAATGAAATAAAAGGCCACTTAAAGAGTTCACTTTCATGTTTCTTAACACACTTAAGTACACTTATAAAAAAAAAGTGCACTTTGATATAATATCCATAGGAATCCACTGTTTCTTTCTGATGTGAATAGGCCTTTAATCAGAATGGATATTTGCTGTTGCCGAGAGAGTGCTGGAATCGCTTGTTTTAGATCTGAAAGAAATAAGACGTCAGACACATTCTTGGCAGAGCAGGGCTGCGGGATCCTGAGCATACATATTGGATTACTATAGGTGCGTCAGGTGTGACCGCCATCGGCAATGGCTGCTATTTCACACCATGAGTGGATTTATGAGTACCAGAAGAGCTCAGGAACAAGACACAATGAAGATGAGAGACACACTTTCACACCTGTTAATAAAAGGTCTGACATACTTACAAATGTAGATCATTAGATATGTGCAGCAGAGAAGCGTTCAAAAGTAAAGGGAGCAGATGTCCTACATGTGCGGCCCTGTTATTTGGCACGAGAACGTGCAAACGGTTCAGGCACACTTTCAAACACATTAAACATATGCCACTGCATTACTCCTCCCATTTTCCCTCAACACACACGCAGTGCCTTTTATCAAGAAAATAAAAAAATTGGTGGGACTTCATATGATTGTTTCTCTTATTACCTCAAATTAATGAGCATCTGTGAAACTTCACATTCTGTTTTTCCTGCTTTAATGGCTCTTTGCTAAAAATCCAATTTTCCACTGACACTTTGGCTCCGGTAATCCCCATCACGCATTTCTGCACTTCTAGCAAAGTCCCCAGAATCATCCGTAAGCCTGGACCTTCTCCGTGAATAACAGTGGCATGAACACTCTCATGCTTCTAACCAACAGGCCAGAAACCCAATCCCTGCAGCAAAGCTCCTCAATTGTATAATGTCAAATCTCACCGATTTAACACTGTTTTTTTTTTTTTCAATCTCTCAAGTTTTTTTTTTAAAGATTTATAAAAATAAAACCACAAAGGAACTGTTCCTTAATTTAAGCTTTTAACTTACCAAATATATAGGCTTTATTCCATACTCTTAAAATCCACACACAAACCAGTCCAAAAAGTGCAGCGAAATCTATGACAAATAATTAATGATCACAATTGTATTTGATGTTTGCGGTAATACCGGCGTCTGCTGACATACTGTTGTCATTGTACACGTTATCAGGCCAAGAGCTTCTAAAATTAAAATGTCACACTGCAAAATGAGCTTTGTTCACTCCTGCAGGGCTGTCAGAGTTAATATCTCCCCACAGCTCAGCTTTAAAACTGAAGACTTCAACAAAACTGACAGGAATGAGTGTCTGTGTCCCTTCAGCTGTTGATTTGCACTAGATCAGTTGCTTGTTGGCATAAAGCCAGCTAACAAACTGCTAATTTAGCTTTTAAAAGTTACTTAATAACAAAAGGAAAATCACTATGAGAATCAAAGTCACTTTTTAATATTACGTTAAAAATATTTGAAAGCTCTTGAAAGCAAGACGGCTCCTCACTAATTTGAAATAACGGCTGTTAAAAATGTATCTCTGCCATCACAGGAATAAATTACATTTTAAAACATATTAAAATAGAAAACAGTCATTTTAAATTGTAATAACATTTCAGTGCAGTCTTCGTGACTTATAGGAGTCTTCAAAAACATTAAAATCTTGCTGACCCCAAACTTTTAAACAGTTGTGTATTTCACTGAACTTCAGTTTTCATGATACATATAAAGAGTTCATTCAGAATCTGCAGTGGGCCTGAATTAAAAATGCACATAAACTTTAGCAGTTTTTGACACTGCTAACAGGCATTTATCCTGTAAATGCAAAATGGCATCTTGTGTGCCCTCAGACATAAAACATTACTGGTTGGGTGCACACTAAAGATGCTCTCAAAGCGCTGGCAGTCATTCCATAGGGAATCTCTACAGAGCTCTTCAGAGCTAGCAGCTAATGACTCTTCAATCCTCTAAAGCAGAACCACCAATGGATGGGATTTCCACACAACAGATTTCTTAGTTTTCTTTCTAATTTCTCCGGTTTTGACAGAAAACAAAGGCTCAAAAAGAGATGTCAGGGATTAAAGACCCCATGAAATCAAAATTAGAGTTATGTGGCTTTTAGTTCATGTAGTTTAGCTTTGAAGCCATTTATGCGTAAGTGCATTCATCAATGTTGAAAATTCACTTTTAGCAGATATATGCATTTACAATCCTACTCATTTGTACTGAGGCTAAGCAAAAGAGGAAAGTAAACTACACTTTGTGAGTTGAATCTTTTCCCATTTTTCTTCACTGAATTTGTTTGTGGCTGATCACATCACCGATCACAGGTGCATTCAGCGTTACATGATATTCAGAAAATCATGTTTACAAACACAGTGCCATTTTCAAAGCACCTAATACTGTTGTTTGACTCTAGCACTGCTGCACAATTAAATACAATCATACAGTATTGCTCAGATTTACATAAGGTTATTCACGGAGGCTTTGAAATCAGAGAAAAGTTATGCACGACAGCTCACAGTCGAGACACAGTTTAGTCTCCTGGGCAACAGAAAACCAATACAGCGAATATGATTGGAAACATTTGCCTTCTCTGTTTCAAGCTCACTCCTGGTCAATGCTTTTCTTTCAGCATGATGCATAAGTGGACTTGGAGCGGAGGGCTGATGCTGTGCTCTCTCTCTTCCCCCATTCAATTTTCTAATAAAGAAAATGAGCAGAGTAGGGAGCCTTTGACAAGACGGAAATGAGGTCCATTGGTCTTTGTACTTTCTGTCCTACAGGAGCAGCTATCCTTTCATTAGCTCCCAAGAGTTGCAGCAAATAAGATTATCTCCCCACTCATATTAGCCATAGTTATGAATACTCTTGCGTGGGTTTTCCATCATTCACTTGCTTTTAGGGTTACCTGTGCTAGGTCTGAATCCTTCGGAGAGTCTCCTCCATGTGTCCTAATGAAGGAAGGCGGCCAATTAAATTCTGACAGAATTCTCTCCAACTCTGACTCCACCAGGCATGATTAAACAATTTAATTAAACGAGATATTTGTTCTTGACAAAACTGCAAGCCATTTCATTTTTGTTGTATAATCGAATTAGGAAAATCAATAAATGTATGAAAAGCAAGAGAGGGAAAAGAAAGATGGGAGAGTAAGAGAGACCGCAAAAATGAAGCAAATCAAGCAGCACATTTTAAAAAGCTCAGAGCCTGATTAGAGGCAGTTTGTGACGGCTCTCAGACAGAGGGCGAGGAGGTGTGGAGGGGGAGGTTGGCAGCGGAAAAAGCAAACAGAGAAAATGTTTAGAGTGCATTTGTGATTTTCTAAGAAGACAGCGAGCCGCGTTCCCTCCTCCTGCGCGTGTCCAATTTGTTAGCCCCAGTTAATTACCAACACGCTGTGCTGCCGAGATAAAGATGCTTTTATTTGGTTTATTTATTGATGACACAATCTCCAAAGATAATACAGCCTTCCCATCAAGAAACACAAAACATTTATTTATTACATCAAGGAAACATTTATTCCAGTGACATCTACATGCACTGGAGATTTTAAAGGGGCCATATCATAAGGAATAAAAAAAGTTTATTGTGCTATGAAAACATACTCTAACTCCGAGCAAACAAAATGTCCTTGTCAGTCCAAAAAGAGCATTTATTGAAACTAAAGTGAGATCTTGGGTAAAAGACAGAATGTACAGCTCGCAGGAGCAGTCACGCTGCACGAATGCCACACTAAATTTCTGACACTGACAGAACTTTTTCAGAGGCTGAGATTTATTGCAAAGGCAATAAATGTGGCCCACTCAGTCACAGTGAGGTGGAAAGGAAGGAGGAGAATTTAATGAGAAAAAAATATGTAATTTTAACAAATCTTATGCTGTTCCTGACTAGGTGTAGCACCTTCCACTCTGCACATGATCCTTCTTAAATGTATTTTTGACAATGTCCTGATCATTTCAGTCTGATCTCAATATAGATTGTTCTGTGAATATGTCAAAAGTAATGCAGGATTTTCAAAAAGGTTGTTATTGAAGGATAAAAATGTATTAGACCCAACAGCAAACCACAGCTGTTGAGTAAGTACAGTAATGGCATTCAAAATATACTTACACAGGAATCCCAATCATAGGAAGCAATATATCACATGCTCAAATGTTGATTACTGATACACAGTGGACCAAAAACATGATGTACATTGAGAAAATGGCTCTACCCTTGGCTCTAGTAAAATACAGTAAAGGGCGATTCACATCACACCAGCAGAAGGCAGCAGACACTTCATTGGGTTTTGTTGGATCAGTGTGTTACCCCTGTCTGTTGGCATCTGTCGGAGCTCGTTTTTGCTGATTGAACATGCTGAATCGATGCTTGTCGGGTCATGAGAGTCTGGGAAGTGACAATGTAATCTGATGATTATCCGCCTTGGTCTGTTGGTGCTGTGTGAATTGGCCTTACGACTATATGATTTAAAACTAGCATTTATGTGACCTGCGATGCGAATGGGATCTATGCCACTAAGCATTTCTTATTCCATTATTAAAACGGCAATCTTTCAAGAGTTCTGTTGATGACACAACAACACAAGCAGTCATTAGGGATGAACAGTTAATCGGTAGCTGCTAATTTCAGCCCCCACTGACAGATGAAGAGTCCTTATCACTGTCAATCACTTACAACATAATAATATCCCAGTTCATGCATATTTATGAGTTCCACAAGCACGTCTATTTGCCCGAGCACGAGTGGAGACTGAGAAACGGTTGAGATGTACCTGTAAACATAAAAGACTTTTTGGAGCGCTCTCTTTTTTAAAGGGGGAAGAGGAGATCCATTTGCTGCCTTGCGGATGTAAAGTGGCTTTGAGTGGAGCAATGACAAGTGGAGGTGGATAATCATCAGAGATGGAAAGAGGAGACAGAGGAGTGCCTGAAAGGGATAGAAGAACTGAGAGAAGGGGGGAAAAAAGCACAACATACTTTAAAAAGGGGAAAAAAGAGAATCGGGGAGTGAGCAAATGGTACAGTAATATTAAGAGGTAATCGCTGAATCGCAAAATGGCAGAAGAGCTGCTCACTTTGAACAGAGATGAGTTAGATAACCGAACAAAGCGTTGCCAAAATGAGAGGAAAAGTGAAATTATGGACTGTGGCGTGGAGAAAGTGACTTTCAGTTGAAAACGCATCAAAAACGTGCTTCTTTTTTACGCAGCACTAACCCTAGCACATTGAAGGCCGGCTTAGAGCTCCAAACTTGACTGCTCTTCTATGAGCTCTTCTAACTGTTAATCCAAGCAGCAGAGCCTGAAATGTGTCATATTAAAGTTCTGAAATGTGCTTAATCCCAGTGAAACAGATTGTGTGTGTGTGTGTGTGTTTTGAGGGGTGGGAGGCTGTGTTCCCTCAGGAGAGCAGTTTAAGCAGATCCGCCTTGCACAGTGAAGAATGGGGCTTGAGCACTACTGCCCTCCGTCTGCTACAAAAACATAATGGGAGTCTAATATCTATGCTAATGAGGCCGATACATCTCTGATTCCTTTGTGTTGCAGAAGGATTTCCAGCAGTCTTCTACAATGCAATTAGGGCTATATTGTAATTATGTGTATCTGTGCTCGGGCAGGGAGTCCACAGATGAGCCCTGTGTGTCCTGTGCCTCCTCTCTGCTTTAATTCTCCAACTTCCATTGAGTCGTGTCCCCCCTCCCTTAACTTACGACATATGTGCGGGTTCTGGTCTTTGATGCAGCAAAAACAGCTCTGTGTGGTTATCAGGGAACTCTGGGATTGCTTTGTGCTATCAGAACGCATACAGTAAGTACACTGAGGTCTGCTAGAGTGGGCATAGGTGGCATGTGTTTATATCCACTGAGAGAGATGCATTCAACTAAATCTAATTTTTTCTTTTGGCCGGAGCGAGTGTCTGGCGAGGAACGTGGCTGAATAGCATCTGTTTAATGCTCTCGTCATTTTACCCACAGGCCTTTCTGTCATTTAGCACTCAGAGCCTCATATGTATGATAATCAGCAAAAACAACTCGTGCAAAAAGTAAAAAGGAATGAAAACATTACAGGAACTGAAGAGTGAAGAAGTCCAGTAACATTAGCTAGGGAGCTCAGTGAGTGAGGAAAATTCTTTTGAAAAAGATGAGTGACATCCTCAGAGACTTTGATTAAAAATGCTATGAAGTGTGTTTATGGATACAGCCAGAGGAGAGTTATTATTACAGACAGCTTGAAGAAGCGCTGGTGATAACCAAGGACATATTTAAAAGTGTTTACAAGTGGTTCAAAAAAGGCATATGAGTGAAAATAATTTTTTCAAAATGTGACATTTGGAGCACCATCAGTTAAAATTTTCAAACATGTTTGAAGAGACGCCTTGCTGTCTGCTGTCTACATGGGCAACATTATGAAATAGAACCTAAAAAGTGACCAATTTGGAACACTACATAGCAATGTAGCAAATTTAAGCATCGTACAAATAACACAACTCATTTATATTGCACAGAAGACTTAAAGTAATAGTTCTCCCAAAAATGGAAACTTTGTCATCATTTACTCACCCTCATGTCGTTCCAAACCTGTATGTTGAACACAAAAGAAGATATTTTGAAGAACCAAACAGTAGTTGGTCCCCATTGACTTCCATAGAATGGAAAGAAATACTATGGAAGTCAATGTGGACCATCAAGTGTTTGATTACCAGCATTCTTCAAAATATCTTCTTTTATGTTCAACATAAGAAAGAAACTCATACAAGTTTGGAACAACATGAGGGTGAGTAAATTATGACAAAATTTTCATTTTTGGGTGAACTATTCCTTAAAATAATTCATTTCAAGGCCCAGTTTGGGGCTTTGCTGCCAAGCTAACAATGCAATATTCTAAAAAGGATTAAAAGACACAAAAATGGTGGTTCAATTTAGCTAGAAACTGCAGTGAATTGTATGCATAGGTACATTTCCGGAGTTTTGCAAAAATGTAGGTAGATGCAGGTTTTCCAATGAGCCTATGCTGCTTAAAATGCTATCTGTGTAGGCAGTTCACGAGGTTTTAGAACAGAGCCAGAGTGCAGGTGGGTGTGAGTTTGTGTGTACTGAAAGGGGTTCTCTGTGAATCAGGTGGGAGACAGTGCCCTATATTCTGACCTTGAGCATCACTTCAGAGCTAATTAATTACCAAACCCGTATGAAATGGTTTTGGATATGAATGCTTCAGAAACAAATGTGCTTCATCAATCTTCCATTGTGTCAGTGAATGTCATGGAGTAAGGTCTATTGCCTGGGCACTGGGATGGAAAATAAGGGAGCACACAAAGCTCTAGTGATTGAATTAGGAGCAAAGAGCTTGTGGGCTCTGGGAGAAATATAAGGTGCTCTACATAAAGGCTCCTGGGATACGGTCTGGAGACTACTGTAGATCAGTGCTTCTCAGATTTGTCAGGCCAAGTATCACCTTTAATCAAACCAGAACATCCAAGTACTGCCGACTAACTCTAAAAGCAAGATTAACGACTGAGGGATTATAATGTGATATACTGATGAATATCAATATTCATGTAAAAAAGATCAACTGTGGTGCTGTAAGACCTTCATCAGCCTCTTGACTAACCCTTTTGCATTTAAGTAACCTAGAGGAGCAGATACAGAGCAAATGGCTATTAATTTTAATATGTATTCTACTGTACATATGATATTACTGAAAACTAATGGCTGCTGAAAATTCAGCTTTGCCATTATTGGAGATGAATTACAATTTTAAATGATATTAAAGCAATTATTTTAAATGGTAATAATATTTCAGAATATTACTGTTTTTCTGATCAAAAAATGCAGTCATGATGAACAGAGGAGACTTCTTTCAGAAACATGAAAAAACTCTCCCTCTGTCTCTCTCTCTCTCTCTCTCTCTCTCTCTATATATATATCTCACACACACACATACATACTGCATACACACACACACTCACCCACAGGTGTTAACATGGCCACTTTGCGGTTTGATTCAAACAAATTACTACTAAATAAATGCATTTGATCTTGAAACCTCTCCCATCTGCCTAGAGGCGCTTGTTGTTTCAGAGTCAGAAGCTGGCCACTTTAAAAGCTGCTTCCTTTCATGAGATTGAGCATCTAGATGCTACTTGGAGGCCAAACAAAATCATATCTCGCCTTTTGATGATGGCTTCATTTTCTTGCTGCTCTCCTTTTAGCACTTGGAATAAAATTTCGGTGCACAAGACACCGATCAACACGGCTAAACTACATCCCACACTGCAGAAGACCATGCCGGCGATGAAACTCCATACCAATGAGAAGCAGCATTGTAGGTCACATCAAGTAGCAGTGAAAATGGGCACAGAAAGTGTCATCATGCAGCCTGTGAATAAAGAAACCTGTGGTTCTCCTCTCAGAGCAGGAGGTTTCTTGGAAATATGAAACACCTGCTGTTCACATCTGGACAGGTGAACTAGTTTGGTTTAGTGGCGTAGAGCGGGGTGGACAAGGAGCTTCAATGCAGACTGAAGCAGAACGTGAAGCTACAGGGTCTCGTGAAAGGAGAAACGGAGAATGTGTGTGGGAAAGAGAGAGGCTGATAAATCCTTTGTGCCCTGGAGGGAGATTGTGGTGCATGCTGGAAGACTGTGCTCCTAATGAAGATGGACAGCAGAGATCCATCCATGGGACACAGAGATAGCACTTCACCGTGACAATTCAGATGCCGTCAATTACAGGCAAAGTGAGAGCCATCAGTGGGCAGGATGACTGGTGCCCACTGGGTACGACAGGTGTGGGAGAGCATTGATCCGTCACTGCCAGGACCCATTTATGTAAAAGACACTTAGCACTTTAACAAGGGCCGCTGGGACAGCACTGTATTAATGAGAAAGAGTTTCAACAGAACCAGGTGCAAGAGCGAATGAGAGAAAGAGAGAGAGAGGGGAAGGAAGCTAATATTGATTGTTTGTTAATTATAACCCTTTGATTTGCTTTCAAGCTAATAACATGCATCTCGACATCAAACAATAAGATAATGCAAGGAAGCACTGCGGAGTACTTGCTAGAGCAACTGAGATAAGAGGAATCTGTTTAAAATCTGATGACTGAACCATAAAACACCGCAGTCTTCTCCTTGTGTTTCACATGCATAATCCTGAAGGTAAGGATGTGTCTGGAGGAGGAAGCTTTGAGCTGACTACCGCCTCAGGTCTGGTGACACATATTCCTGTAAGACTGGCTGGCTGGATCCAGTCATGGCTGATTACTGGGGGAAGCGAGTAACACAGTGAGATGTAGGCTAACAGAAAGTAATGCTCAGCAGATCAAGCTTCAATAACTACGAAGGCCTTGGGCGAATAGCATGTTTGTCAGTGAATGTTAGGTTAACTAATTAGTTTTGTGCATATACTTTTAAATGTTTCATGATAATACCCAGTTAAACATCAAAACAGTCAGTGTCTTGTCACATGATCCTTCAGAAATCATTCTAATGTGCTGGTTTGCTGCTCAAGAAACATTTCGGATCTTTCAGATCTTACAGTCCTGTTCTACATGCATGTACTATGTCTTTACTATAATGTACTAACCCAAACCCTAATCCTAAAACTAACCATATGTCATATTAAGTCTTAGTAGTTAGCTTATATGATTCAGTACTTTCTTGTGTAATGATACTATAAATGAAGGTACCGGAAAATAACATCTTATTTCAACATTTCCTATTATTATCATCATGATTGAAAACAGTTGTGCTGTTTGTTGTGAAAACCGTGATATATTTTTTTTTCAGGATTTTTTGATGAATATAAATTTCAAAAGAACACTGTAATCAACTTGGTTGAACAAGTCATTTAAACTTAAATCATATGAAACAGACTTAAACCAAGTTGAATTTCATATAACTATTTTAAAACGTTGAAACTGCTCAACTTATTTTGAGTTAAGATAATATAAAAGCAAAACAAAAGTTGCCCTGACTTACTGATCATATCTTTTTTTTTTTTTTTTTTTTTTTTACAGTGAACAGCATTTATTTAAAAGAGATTTGTATTATTATACATTACAGATGTCATTACTATCAGTTTTGATCAATTTAATGTGTCCCTAATGTGTTTATAGTAAATAAAAGAATGACTTTTTAATTATATACAGCAAAGATTCTAATAATATGGAAATCGCACACACACACACACACACACACACACGTAGTGTTGTTTTTGGCAGCCTGTTTTAATTTTAGTTTTAGTCTAGTCTTTGTGTGAAGCTGTCATTTTAGTTTTTATTAGTTTTAGTCACGTTCATACTCTTTTTAGTCTAGTCAAGTTTTAGTCAACTAAAAGTCTGAGCATTTTAGTCTTATTTTAGTCAGAATGATCCATGACTACTTTCGTCTAGTTTTAGTCGACAAAAACTGATGACATTTAGTCTAGTTTTAGTCAATGAAAATTGTATTTTAGTCTCTTTTTAATAATGCAGTTCTATTTAACCCAGTCAATATAGTATAAGTACTAGTAGTATAGACGAAACCAAAATTTTCTTTTAGCCAAACCCATTTCAAACAAGGTTATCTTATTATATTATTGTTACCTTATAGACTCAAGAATACATCTATTCCAGACACGGAAGACGCTCTGATTTGAATTTACAACATTTATTTTACCAACTAAACATGTTAGAAGTACACACGCATACATTTTCTCCCAAAGACGAACCCCCGCTGCCCGGCCATCGGTACTTTGTTGTTGTCGTCTTCTAAATAATGCCGCGAGTGGGGCTTGAGGAAGTGACGTCGCCTGCGTCTGCGCAGTGCGACCTGGTGCAGCCGCTGAAGTGAGACACAGGAAACAGAAATACTGCAAAATAATAATAATAATAATAACGCAACTAAACGAGACGAAATAACGTTATAACATTTCGTTTCGTCTCGTTTTGGTCAACGAAAATGAAGAGACATTTTAGCATAGTTTTTATTTTGTAAAGCACATTTAGTCTCGTTTTTATTCGTCAACAATATTGCATTATACATTTAATTATAGTCATCGTCACATGACCAGCATTTACGTTTCGTCTCGTCTCGTTTTCGTCACGTGATAAAGGTTCGTTGACGACGATATTTAGTCATAATTTTCGTTGACGAAAGCAACACTACACACACGTAATTTTAATTCTAGAAAGAATTAAAAAGAAACATAAGATTTTGAAGTTGAAAGACTGAAATTGTATTTTCTTATACTCTAATAACTTTTTTTACAACAAAAAAAATCTCTCACACACTTGCAGTTTATTTCTGTAGAAAATGTTTACACGAATAATATGATATGCTGAATAGCACATAACTAAAATAATACTGAAACAATACTGTCAATTTTTAATGAGATGGGGCCATTTTCATGAGTATTATTTTGCAGTATTAAATGAAAAATAAGTATATTTGAGCTCACTGCAATGCATTGTGGGCTTCTCCGGTAAGGACATACACGCAGCAGGCGATGCTGCCTTCAAATTTGGCCAAAAGAAGATGTCTTTGAAGGCAGAATAATAATGCTGAAACAGCATGATGCCTTAAAATGCTGTCTTGGTAGGCAGCTCACCAGGACTGGATTTGAACAGAGCTAATATATCAGCATGTGCACTCACCACATATCTGACTGTGGCAATCTGTTTTCTGTGTTGAAAGCATGTGCAAACAGTATGCGTTTTATATCTGGTTGCGTGTAGGTGAACTCTTTCCGTTCAGTATTCTATGTAGGGCAACACTAAATCCAGTTTCCGTTCCATTTCTCATCCTGTTTGTGCTGAGAAACTAATGAAAAAAAAAAAGTTCATATGACACATCTGACTGCTTCATTAATCTGGAGTGAGAATGGTTCCATTAGGACACATCCACTGGTATTACCACACACAGATTAGATTGTGTCACAACGTTGGAAGTTTAGGCAGCTTCCCTCGAGATCGGCATAAATGAACACGTGTTCTCTTATTGCATTTCACATGCGCCATAAAAACACAAACGCAATCATGGGAGGAAAAACAACCCCTAAAATTCACATTTAAATGCCGAATCTAGTTTTAAAATGTAAAAAGATTTATAAAGTTGAGCTCAAACAGGAGAAAATCACATTGGAGCTCCTGCTGGGACGCTGTTTGTGTGTGGATTCGTCATCGGCGCTCTGGATTTCTGATGAAATCACAGCTAGAGGAGTTTCCCTCTATTGCACTTGAAGACACAGAAATTCTAATTTAAGAAAAAGCGTGAGCACTAACTGAAGATGAAGATGAATATCGACGCCACAAGGCTTCAGATCAGCCTGCCGGCGCTGTTTCATTTAGTGGCAGAAGTGGAACAGAGGGACAGCTTAATGAACACAGAGCAACGCCTGAAACAACCTACTCTCTCTGAAACTTCATACGTCCACCTTGACATTAGTGCTGGCTTCCTCCTGAGAAACTGAATCGCATAAACCGCCTTCACAACCCACATCTTATGTATATGGATCTACGACAGGAATCCATCAGGAGGAAGGGTGGAATGAGTGACTGTCCAGTGTAGGAGTTTATGTGGATGTGCATAAATATTTCAAATGTGTGTGTGTGTGTGTTGCAGTTTTATCATTCTAGATAAAATGTACGTTTCTCTGGGGAGAAAAAAGTGCTTATTGCCAGTTCTACAGACAGATGGACCTCAGTTTAACATCTTTGAAGATACCATGATAATATACCAGGACCAGCGATCAGTGCTGGCTGTCACACCAGAGCTGTGACTGTGCCTGACAGCAGTGCCAAACACCTTTCCTCAGGCCACAGCCGTAAACACACACACACACACACACACCAGACCACCGGCTCTAACACTGCCAACTCCTGCCCCCAGAAACACCCTGTAGGCTTCACGCACACACACACAAACACAAATTCGCCAACATGTTGAGATCTTCCTTGTCTTTGGAAGAAAAACAACATAATACCGTCCTACATGCATTATTTAAATATTACTTCAAATTGAAGACTCGCTTTCCAGTAAAATGAAATGAATCAGCATGATAAGCAATTATAGGATAACATACTTGAGTCCTTTAATTTACACACTGTTTAATGCGTGAAGGCAGCAAGAAAAGCACTATCACTGGTAACTATGAATCATTGGAGTCAGTGTGCTTGGAGTATGTGGGCTATGATTAGCATTCAGAGCCTGTTATATTAATCATCCATCTCTTCCATACTTCAGCAAATAATCCCACTAGTTCTTTGTTTGACACCACAAATGAATCATGTAGAACACAAACAACCTGAAATGAAGGATTGGACCATATGTTCAAGATTGGGGGGTAAAATATTTAGCTGCTGGCCACTGAAAAAATCATTTAGGTCAACCTCTATTCTGAATATTGGGGAAAATTTACCATTCAATTACTGTTCATTCCGACAGCCATCACCAGTAATTGAAGACAGGTGGAATATGAGTGTACTGGTCAGAATTTTGGGCTACAGGAACAACTTATTTAATGTTAACATGAAATGGAAATTTGTATTTTTAAAATGCATGTTACAGATCTTTTTGTGACACTTTTTTTGACCTCGTAATTTTCATTAAAAAATTATGTTACTCAACCTTTTGGTTAAATGACAAAAGAGTTCTCTCTAGTGAACTTTCCAATCATTTAATCAGCTTTAGTCCCGTCCCTTTCTTAAAACTGCCTGTAAGATCAAATTTTAAATTTTTCCAAAATCGGATGTACGTCACAATATGAAAAAATTACCTTAAGTCTTCCATGTGAACAGAGAATGTAGTACACACTACAACGAACTGCACTAGCTTTTCATCAGTGTTTCATTTTGCCGGCCCCCTTATTTTTTCTTTAATGTTCATAACGTTTGATGAAATGCGCATCGTGCTATTTAACTCTTGATGTAAAGGAGCTGTTTTAAAGGTACCGTTCTTTTAATCCATTAAAATGAAATGTGAGGAGGAAGAGTTTGGGAGAAAGAGTAAACAAAAAAAAAAGACAAGAGGGTGAGGGGGAAATCAAGAGACTGTATGATGTCTTTATGTTTCTTCTCATCATGAGCCGTGAGGCTGAAATCAAGAGGTGTACGTGTAGCCCGCCGATCCTCTCCAGATGTGGGCGCTGAGGTAAGCACATGAGCTGGCCTACGTATGAAATATGAATAAAAAGGCTTTAAAGCATAGACACGACCGGTCCCATGAGACGAGATGAGTATCACATTTTTTTACTGCCAGATGCAAGACCTTCTAGAGGTCCCTGAGCACATAAAGCAAACTTCTGTTACAAACCATGAGGAATGAGTAGTGTTTGTTCTCACTGTGTGAACGAAGCCATCCTTGCAAAACTTCTTCATTTATTGCATTTACACTGAGCCACTCTGTTCCTCACGTTCACGCAGTGAGAAGGAGCTTTGCCTTATACATATTAAACAGGCACTTCTGGAGACATGATTTAATGTCTCTCAATAATGCATTCAGTCAGATGCATGATGTTTTCACACATCATTACCTCCACTCCAGTCTCCATTTCTTTCAGAGAATTTTCTCCTCGCAACCTGCTTCTCCAAATGTCAGCTCGCAACATTTAGCCAGAAGTATTTAACATTTAGAAAACTAGCACAAACAGATATGAAGATAAAGCAGAGAAAAATGAATGTCCTACATTGTTTATGAAGCATATGGGTAGCTGCCATGAAATACTTAAGGGAAGTTCTGTGGCATGACATGCTATACATCATCTCCATATTTTAAGCTCACATTAATTATAATATAGAATATTCATACTTTTAACAATTCAGTTATGACCGCAGGACTACTAATTATTTAAATTAACTAGTGAAGGCAAAACTATTTATATCATTTCTATTTCATATAAATGTTAACCTGATGATGATATTTTGAAGTGATTGAAATGACAAAAAGTTAAAAACATCATAACTTTGTGTGTTAAATTTAAATGGATTTTCAGAATGACATTTTTGGATTTAAAGCTCATCCAAAAATTTCAATTCTGTCGTTATTTACTCACCCTCATGTTGATCCAAACCTGTATGAGTTTCTGTCTTCTGTGAAACATGAAAGAAGATATTTTGAAGAGTATTTCATTGTCCATACAATAAAAACAACACTGGACCCTGATGAATTTGACTGTATGGACAAAACAACACAACTTCTTTTATGTTCCACAGAAGAAAGCCAGTCGTACAGGTTTGGAACAACATGAGGGTGAATCAATGATGAAAGACTTTATTTTTGGGTGAACTATTCCTTTAAAGAGATGCTTTTTTTCTAAAATGACACACATTCACATCTCAAACATGACTTTTAAACTGTTGAGCTGTAGAAACAGAAGTTGCTAAATAGTTGTCTTTATGTAGAAAGTTTTGCTAACTGTTTTAAAAACATGGTGGCTTCAAAATTTATGTTGTAGAACAAAATGTAAAAGTCTCTTCAGTAGTGCTAGCAGACCTTATTTTACTCAGAAAACAGCTTCTCCAAAAACCCATTAGAAGCTCCCAAGGGAACACATGACTCAAAACTGCTAATTCTCTTCAGAGTTTTGGACTATAAACAGAGCAGCTGTAAGCGAGATTACAGAAGAGGCCTCTCTCTCGCTCTTCAATTCTTTGTAAAACTTCACAGCCAATCAAACGCTCCGATGCGTCCTAGCTGAGATTGACTGGAGGAGGCTGTATTCAGAGACAGAAGATGACAGAGAAACTCCGGGACTCCATTAGTGCCGTTCTCAAATGTCAATAATGAAGTAAACATCAACAGCAGGGCCGTGTTTGTTTATGTTTATGAAATGTTTGTTGGCTACAACTCTATGATGTCAAACTGTCAAATATCCACCAGGACTGCATTAAGCAATCACACCTTTTTAACTCGGAAACACAGGCGGCACATCTGCGAAATTGCCTCTGCATCAATGTTCTCCATGAGGCTGGAGGGTTTCAAAATTTTTGAAAGTACACTTTTAAATTCAAATGGATTTAAAGAAAAATCTCTGTTGAAAGTCACGGGCCATTGTTCAAACATCTCTGTGTTTGTGCTCTCTAACGGCCTACCATTCAGTGCAATAAACACAGTGAGGCACACACCAGGGAAACTAAACGAGTGCTCAGGATGATAAGTTGATTCCCAAATGCATGTTGAAGGGTCGTCTGGATGCCGGCTTTCCCCTTGAGAGAGTAAGGTCACGGAGCCAGCGGAGCAAAGAGCTCTGCCTCGCTCTGCATCTTAAACATATGTGCGTGATGCTTGTGTAAACCAAACCGTTAGCACACAAGGAGGTGTAAGAAGGGCTGGGAATTGAGAATTTTACTGGAAAATAATACTGCAACTGTGGAATTGGTTTATAAAACAAGAGACCCTGGTGTCACTCTGGTCAAAACAGCTCTGCAGATGCCAGAGAATTTGATCTGTCCTGTGAGAGGGGCTAAACTAATATAATGGGCTGAAAACTAATATAAATGTAACTAATATAATTAATATTTAACTAATATATATATTTTTGATAAGCTCAGATATAGTACATGCAAACTATATATACAGTATGCAGAGCATCATATATATATATATATATATAAGTGCAAGAATGCAAAATTCAAACAGCTAAAACACCTGTTAAAAATAAATATAGAAAAAGCCTGTATATTAATACAGAACACTGAGCTCTATTGTTACAGATTTTTTTTACAGAGCATATGTAAGTCTACATCGTTATATGTTAGTGATATGTTAGTGATATGTTAGTCTATACCACATAATAGCTCTTAAAAAGTTATAAACCAGTGTTTTAGTTATTTTAGTATTATATGTATACCATTATACCGTTTGATAAAATTTTAATAGCTTTTATTTTTATATTTTCTGTCTTTATTTTTAGATTAAGTTTTAGTAACTGTGTTATGTGCTTTGTCATTTCTATTAGTCTTTTGTTTTTTTTCTAATTATTTTTATTTCAGTTTTAGTTTCACATGTAGTAACTTTAGTACTTCAACTTTAACTTACTACAGTTAGCTACCAAGGCAACATTTCTCATTTTTAAGTTTTAGTTTTAATCTTTTACTTTATTTTATATTTTATTTAACAATAAAAACACTGGACAACAGTTAAACGATACTTTTTCATTCTGTGGTCAACTCCTACTGCATTACTTGACTGTACGCTATTAAAAAAAAAAAAATTATATATAGGCAATGCTTTGTGGGTCCAGTCAGTGTTCCATATAGTGCTCGATGGTACATCATCTTAAAGGGATAGTTCACACAAAACAGTATTTCTATCATTTTTTACCTGCGTTCACAACAGCCGGAGCGTGACGCGTCAACGTGCTCTGGCATAGTAGACGCATGCGCGGAAGCGATCTGTCGCACGTATACGTCACTCATTGTTTACACCGTCACGCGCCGGCTGTTGTGAACGCGATCAGGACAGTTGGACATTGCAGTGGATCAGAGGTAAAAAATGATATAAATACTGTTCAGTTTCTTGCACAGACCGATCGTTTCGTGTCTTAAGACCTCAATGTATCATCACGAGCCGCAGGGTTTAATTTGGTTTTGTCTGTGTATGTTTTTTTGACTCTCAAAGCCATGAGTCCCATCAAATGCCATTATATGACTGACAGACTGCAACGGTTTGAGTTAAAAATCTTAGTTTGTGTTCTACTGAAGAAACAAAGTCACCTACATCTTGGATGCCCTTTGGCTAAGCAGATAAACATCAAATTTTCATTTTTGGGTGAACTATCCCTTTAAGATGAATGTAGTAGGATGACAGGTGACAAAATTAAATCATTAATATTATTATTGGAACACCATCATCCTACTACATATAGAAAATATGCATATTAAATTTTCAAATATAGTACAGTATGTTTAGTATGGAAGTGCAACTCAAAGACTTGCACAAAGTGTAACTGTGGTTCTGGTTTGATTCTTCCTGTATGACCTTTGTTGGAACAAAACCTTAAGGCAATACAACTCTGATTTCTCAGCACCTGGTAGTTTCTTGTCTTGCAGACATCAATGTGTCAGACTGCCCAGCAGGAAGTCAAACATGGCAAAGAAGCCCACAGCAACCTCGCCTTTAACAGTACATCCACAACAACTCACACTTCACTTTAAAGACCTTTCAAGAAAAAAAAAAAATGAAGAGGGCGAACAAAACTACTTCAGCTTTACAGGAGCTAAGAGGTAAATGAAATGCACAATCATATAGAAAATATTAATTGCTTAAACAAATAATTAACCCAAAAATGAAAATTCTGTCATCATTTACTCACCCTCATGTCGTTTCAAAGCTGTATGACTCACTGTCTTCTGTGGAACACAAAAGAGGAAATTCTGAAGAATTGTACTGGTCGATTTTTCCACGCAATTACTATGAATTGAAACTGAGGCTTTCAAGATTTAAAAAGGACAAATTGTTCTTTTGAGTAAGATGTTTTTAATGAATTGGTTGATTTAGTTCACTTAACCAGTCTGAATGATTTGTTCTTGAATAAGACTGCAGGTTTTTAATGCAGATATTTTAGTATTATATGTATACCATTATAGTGTTTGATAATATTTTCATAGCTTTTATTTTTATATTTTCTGTCTTTATTTTTAGATTAAGTTTTAGTAATTGTGTTATGTGCTTTGTTATTTCTATTAGTCTTCTGTTTAACATTTTAGTAAACATTTGTTCATGAATAAGACTGATCTCGTTCTGAATTGAATAGACTCAATGATACATGTGCTCAATAAAGAGGAATATGCTCAGTAAATAACCACGCCTAGTTTTTGTCTATCACATGGATTCAGAAAACTGGTAATTTTGTGTCCTTAAAAAGCTTGAAAGCCTGAGTCTCCATGGGTTCTAACTGCATGGAAAATAACCAGTTTAATTTTCCTTTTGTGTTCCATGGAAGAAATAAAGTCACACATGCTTGTTATTTGATCCCCTGATAGACTTAAGTGATGCGTCAGCTGCAATAAAGCTTTTGATTTCAGGAAGTAAAAGTATAATAAGGAATAAATTGGCGATAATGTTGGTAATAGTGTTAATGCTAATAGAACTCATAATGGTAATGTTAACAGAATCGATTTAGAAATGTTCTGATGCATTCCATATATCTCAAGTACATGACATTTTATATTGCATTGTTTTTCTGTCTGATTGTATAATTCGAGCCATCTTGCATTCAAAAAGGCATCACAAACACAAAAGCACAATGCTGTTTAGATGCGCTTTGTAACAAGGGAACCTCAGGCTGGAATGAGCTAGTGTATCTACAAGCATGTCTCCGGCGGGCTGCACTGATTCGCGTGGAGCCGGAGGGCAGGGAGCAGGCCTGCGGGGGAAAGCAGAGCATGTTTCCCCCCCAGGGTTGTCTCACAGCCATTAACTCCTGCCAAGTCCTCGCATTGATTCTTACTAAGGGGCTCTGCTCCACACCGGGTCAGAGAACAGTTACACAGACAACTTGAAATGGAGAGAGATGGCAGGCAATGGTATCATGCATCCAAACTCTGAAATCAATTTTATGGCATGTAGGGTCAAGGTTACATATAATGTCAACAATAATACATGTACACATACATCCACACTGACATGCATGAAATAAATATTGAAGGTGAAGAACAAACACATCTCCTGCTGTTCTGACTGGGCTGTAGAGAGACCACAGCTCGACACGGGACAGACAGGAGTGTGTTTCCATGCCAGTGAGCTCTGTGGAGATGGTCTGGCTCAGAAACAATATAGTTGCTGGAATGAGGTACACTACAGATCTGCTTCATAAGACACCTTGGACTCCATGTAGAAAAAGCTGAGTGCTCCAGCTAGCTGTTTTTGAATTTGAATTTGTAAAATCATAATTAATTAGCAGAATCTATAAACAGTCAATGAAGATTCCAAAATCTTTCTAACATGTTGTTTAATTACTTATTTTGATAATTATGGTTAGTTAAAATTGGTAGTACTTTGGTTAACAAAGCAAGTAAATAAATAAAATAAATATATATATATATATATATATATATATATATACACATACATACATACATATACACACACTCACACACACACACACACACACACACACACACACACACTACAAGTCAAAAGTTTTTGAACAAAAAGTTTTTTTAATGTTTTTAAAGAAGCCTCTTCTGCACCAAGCCTGCATTTATTTGATCCAAAGTAAAGCAAAAACACATTTTGAAATATTTTTACTATTTAAAATAACAGTTTTCTATTTGAATATATTTTGAAATGTAATTTGTTCCTGTTATTTCAAAGCTGAATTTTTAGCATCATTACTCCAGTCACATGATCCTTCAGAAATCATTCTAATACTCTGATTTGCTGCTCAAAAAAACAAAAAACATTTATTATTATTATGTTAAAAACAGCTGAGTAGAATTTTTTCAGGTTTCTTTGATGAATAGATAGTTCAACATTTATCCGAAATAGAATTTATCTGTTTTTGCTGTACTTTGGACCAAATAAACGCAGGCTTGGTGAGCAGAAGAGACTTCTTTAAAAAACATTAAAAATCTTACTGTTCAAAAACTTTTGACTGGTAGTGTATACTACAGTTCAAATATTTGGGGTCAAGCATGATTTTTTTTTTCTGGAGAAAGTAATACTTTTAATTAATTAATGAATTAATTAATTTACCAAAGATGCACTGAATTGATCAAAAGTGAAACTAAAGACATTTACAATGTTACAAAAGATTTCTTTCTTCTTTTTAATCAAAGAACCCTGAAAAAATGTAGCATAGTTTCCAAAAAAATATTAAACAGAAGCATATTGGAATGATTTCTGACTTTTTCCAAATACATTTAAAAATATATTTAAGTATAAAACAGTTACTTTAAATTATAATGACATAATTGCACAATATTACTGCTACTGTCTGATCAATTAAATGCAGCCTTGGTGAACATAAAAGTGATTTCTGTCAAAAACATTTAAAAAATCCAACCCACCCCAAAACTTTGAAAAGTAAATTAAAGAAATAAACAAATAAAAATACACTGAATACAATGTGAAAAAATAACAATACCTGCACTTTGACAGTATTAACAATATCAAATTGAATTTGTGGTTAAAAAGATTCGGAGTACAGATACGTATATGACTTGACTGAGAAACACTGTTTTTTTGTTTGTTTGTTTTTTTTAGAAACACTGAGGAAAAACCAGCTTATCTCAGTGCATATTATGAATGTTGTTTCATTATGGGCACCAGCACATGTCCATTAAACACTCTCTGCATGTTGGTCAGATTTTGCTTACATTATGAGGACCAAATGTCTCCACAAGGACAGTAAAACCTGAAATCACCAAATTATGGCTCTCAACCAGTGATCCCCAAGAGGAAAAAAACTTGAAAAACATACTAAATAATGTCTTAATAAAAATCTTAATAAAAAGGGATTGTGTGAGGGTTAAGTTTAGGGTTAGAAGTGAGCTAAATTATCATTCTAAAACAACAGAAGTGAATGGAAAGTCCCACCATGATAGAAAAACAAACGTGTGTGTGAGGTCAGCGAGGAGGTCTTCCTTTTGGGAGTGACATTGTTCAGTCCAGGGATTGAAGTCCAGAGGGACTAGATTTAATGAGCTCCAATTTTTGCTCTAATGACCCTCCCCCCCATCATTTCCCTCTTCATATTCTTCTCTTCTAATCGCTTTCTCTGGTGTGGAGGATATTAACAACCTCTTCCTTGCGCACTCCAGGCCATTAGGAGGGCCTGCCTCAGCTGCACACGCACGCCAATCATCTCAATTACTCTTATGAGCACAGAGAGGCCAATAGCTCGTGAAACACACACATGCACACATGACAGAAGAATGGGAGAGAGAAAGATCTAGTGAGGGTGAAAAGTTGTGAAACTAGGCCACACTACAACATGGTGCATTATCAGTGAAATCTTTATTTCTGTAGTGACAGTAAAGTGCGAGTTGTCTTAATTATGCTAATTTTCAAGGCTGGGGAGTGACTCCAGCATTCTGCCATGAGTAAACATTACAAACCCAAACTTTAACGGGTGTCAGTGAAACTTATCTGTAATTTAGTGCCATCAGAACAGTCATAGTTGGTTCCTGCCTTCAGTCAAGCAGTCAGGTAGCCTACATGCACCTTTCCTGCGACGGAAGCCGTTTTTAGACTCACCAGGCTGCAGTACACTGATGCCCAGCGGGTTGGAGGTGCGGTTGGCCACCGTGCTCCAGGTGCCATCGTAATTCCTCCGATAAAGCAGGGCAGCACACTGGTACGTCCCGGCCTCCTTGCGTCCGGCTCGGGTGATGCTGAGGCGGAAGTTGGTGTTAGTGGGCGTACGATCCACCGTGGTACGCGTGCCCAGGCCCAGCAGCTGGTCGCCCCACTGCAGAGTGCCGTCCCGCGTGAACGTCACCAAATCTCGGAACTCTCCGTCGCCCTCTGCTGGCTGGAAGCGCCATGTGACCGCAGCAGGGACGTTGGGATTGTGCCGTGGCTTCACGATGCACTGCAGGTCAAACGAGTCGCCAAACGTCACGCTGGGCGTACGGGAGGAGGCCGACACAAAGAAGAAAGATTCTGGAGCAAGGATATAACAAGAGAATACGTATAGTAACTAAACATACTTGCAATGTTACAGTGCATTAAAATAGAATTCAGTTCATTTGCTGATAGATATTTGCATCAACTCATCCAATCAGAACTTTGTATTATTTATTAGTTTGAGTCTTTTGTTTTAACATAAGCATAATGCAATTCGAAACACTCATGTCAGACTTTTTTTTTAATCTATTTTAAAAAATGACAATGTACAGTTATACTGCTAATTTTCATTTGTTTGATGTTATTAGGCAGAAAACAAAAGAAAACTGCCAAAAATGCAAAATACAGAAATGCACTAAATAAATAAATAAAACACAATACAGGTGAAATGCATAAACAGTTCAGTTTAAAACTATTTTGTAGCACATATATAAATCACTATTAATGATGAATAGTCTCATCCTTTGTTTTGTGCTCATCAAGGTTTCAGAGCAGTAATAACTATAATAATAATCACCCACCCTTATGCCATACCTCAACATTTTATATAAAATAAAATTAAATAAAGATAAAAGTGTGTGCATTGCAACAACGCTTGCACTTGTATGCCACTGCAGCATGATTGCAATGCTATTCAAGTAATTATTCTCTCCTGTGGAACCATCTTCTATTTTTATTTCTATTGCTTGACAGTAAAAACAAAGTTCTGGTTAACAGCTAGCGCTGCCCCCTCGGCTCAAGCCTGTCACACAAGTAAACATGATGAGGGAACTGCGGGTGACTTAATTGTGAATTCACAGCTGATACTGATGAGTATGGGAATCTGCTAGTGGGCATATAGACAACAAGCCTATTCCCTGGCGAGCTGCTACTGGCACCCTTCAGCAGCAATTTACATCTGCATTGCTCACACTATTCAAGATCATGGGAAAAATAAACTCATTACAAGGGAATGCCCCGGCTGTTTTGTCTTCCCATTTGAAAAGGGAGCAAATTTCTGCAAGAGATTTCTGGAATAACTTGAATCATTTTCCCAGTGGAAGGGGTAAAGCGTCATTTGGCTACTTCTGAGTGTTTGTGCTTGATACGGATGACAGCAGCTGGAGGCCATACGGAGCCGGAGACAACGAGATCCATTCCCAGCCTACCTGCCAGTGCCCTAATGATGCCACGCTGCTGGGCTGTAACAGAGGGCAGGTTAACGCAACACCCGCCAGGCACAAGCTTTGCCCAGATCTCAGTAGTACCACAGGGTCTGGCAGAGTTGAGAAAGTGAATTTCATTTGGAGAGCCTCTGTGTCCTTCAATTATGCAAACTATCTATTAAAGGAACGGGGCAGTAAAGTTAGATGTCTACATTATCAAACTACTCTGTCTGCATGCTAATGAGCCTCAAAGACTTCCCTGGAGAAATCCCAGAGTTCAGGTGTTCACTGGGCTGAGAAAAGCTAGCAGGAGTTTGTTCTGTTTGGGAGGAAAGCGTGAGAATGGCAGAGTTAATCTACTCTGCGTTATTTTGATAAAATTTGGACAAGGTGACCTGTAGCATGCCAACTCAATCCTGTGGGCAGCAACGTCGGAAAGCAGCCAAAAGCAGATTACACACACATTTGTGTTTATTGAGCACATGCAAACTAATACTGCAAGCAAAAAAGAAGGAAATCCACTCTGCTGGATTCTTTTTTTTAACATTTAATGAGCTCACTTTTGCTCAGATATTGAAAAACAACAAATACCTCAAAAATGGATTATCGGTGGATCTATAGCAGTGTTTTCTGCAAAGCTATTCAGCTGCTAAAACTATAGCTCTACAAAAAATAATCTTATTTTCCCTGAGTTGTGAGCTTGAAGTCAGAATTGAATGTGATCACATAAAAAGACTGTGTATCACAAAATAATGCCAAGAAAACACATCTTTTTAATGTTGTCTTAGCTGCAATAAAAAGCAACATTAGTCTTGACTATAGTGTGATTCAATTCAGGAGACTCACAAACTCAAGAGTTAACATTTGAATCAGTCTGAGTAATCCTTGACCAAATGAATCAATGAATAAATCACTGATTATCTAACTCACTGACTGAACAGAAAGTCTTTCATTTTAATCACAAGGGATGGATGATAACACTTATTTTCTTAGTGATCTGATACAAAATGTCATTAATGCTGTTATCAGTCCTGATATTTTTACTTCTATTAAACAATGTTTTTGCGATTTCTAGCGATAAAACGGGCAATAATTATGGGTATTTTGCTATTTCAAACGATACAAAAAAAATTAGCCTAAAATAAATGTCACATTTAGCTTGGTTGTTATTTAATGGACTGAAATAACTCCAGATGAAGCTTCTTTTCTCTGCCATTACCTCAGGTAAGCACCACTTTCTTTGGTTAAATATAATGATGTTTAGATGAGCGAAATGAGAAACAGTTCTTATTCAAAACAAACATTTGTTTTCACTTCAAAGCTTATACACAATATCAACACAATTTTAAAAACATTATAAAATTTAAAAGGAATGTTCACACCTAAATGAAATGTATTCATTCTCATTATGTTTCTAAACCTGCAGGACTTCTTTGACTTTCTTCTGAAGAACACAAAAGAAGATATTTTAAGAAATGTCTAAATGGGTTTTTTTTTTTTTTTGGTCATACAATGGAAGTCAGATGTAACCAAAACTGTTTGGTTTCAAAATATCTTCTTTAATGTTTCACAGAAGAAAGTACGTCACAATGATTTGGATTAACATGAAGATGACAGATATCCCTTTAAAACATTAACATTTATTACTAAAATAGTACAAACATAATGAAAGTTTAAATGGATGATCAGGCGTAGAAAGAAAGAAAAAAGAAAAATTGACAAGAGGAGATGCTGGAAAATATAGGACAGGCCTGAGCATGTGTGACTCATAGATCTCCAAGGAATGATAGAACGTTTACAAGGAGTGATAAGAGAGAAATAAAGACAAGAAGGCAGAGAGAGAACATTCGCATATCTTTCATGTGTTGATGGATTCCAGTGCTTTACTCTCTTGTAAACACATGACCAGAATCCTGTGTTTGACTGCAGACAGCAGGGAGCCATGGTCAATGCCATCTTCTCCAGAGTGCAGGACTGTAGGACACATGCTGAGAGTGGTTCTTTATGGACACGCCATCACCAGGGCTTTCACATACACAATCTTTCTCACATTTCAACATTTTTCCCATTGTTACTTTGTGTGACCCACTGTATGGTTTTCAATATGTAATCAATGATCAGAGGAACTATCATGGCATCTGAGGAAGTGAGTGGAAGAGCAGCATGAGCTGACGTCTGAGAGGAGTGAGTCCAGGCAGAGCCAGACAGCCATAGCTGTAGTGTGTTTGATTATTCCAGACACTCAGACATGCTCAGAAAAACATGTGGCGTACACCCACCCTCACGCACAGTGGGAATAGAGATTTCAAATCTCACAGTCTGACATAAGGGGAGAGCTTCAGTCGGCCTCTGGATGCCTTTTCATGTCAAGAATCAGCCCTATACGATTGGCTGTTACTTTGGTCACTGAGTTTTCTTCTTTTTGTTTCTCTTCACATAAGTATTACTATTTATGCTGAATTGCATAATAAGGTAATAAAACAAGTGATAGGATGCATGTGATGGGATGCAAATCCATGTTTTTTTTAAGTGTTTATGCTCACTAAGGTTGCATTTATTTGATAAAAATATATTTTTTTAATTTATTCCTCTAATGGCAAAGCTGAATTTTTAGCATCATTACTCCAGTTTTCAGTGCCGCATGATCCTTCAAATCATTCTAATATGCTGATTTGGTGCTCAAGAAACATTTCGTATTATTATCCATTGTTGAAAACCATTGTGTTGCTTAATATTTTTGTGTGATAATTTGTATATATGTTTTTTCAGGATTTTTTGATGAATAGAAAGAGAACAGAATTGATTTCAAACAGAAATCAGTAACACTTTACTTAAAGCCTTTACGTATATCGCATTATAAAGGTATTCATAATGTACAGTGTAATGTATTATATCTTTTTACAAATAACTGTAACCAGAGTTAAAATGCATTATAATATTTGAAGGTTAATGCATTATGCTTTCAAAAGGTGTAACAATGAACAGATAACTATTATAAATGTATTATAACTGTCGTTACAATAATTCGTGAAATCATTCAATGCATAATAAGGTGAATTGCAATGCATAATTAACACTACTTTTATAATGCATTACACAAAGGCATTAGGTAAAGCGTTACCTAGAAATCTTTTGTAACAATATGCCTTTACAGTCACTTTTGATCAATTTAATGCATACTTTCTGAATGAAAGCATTCATTTCTAGAAAAATAATAAAACAAATCAAACTGAAGTCACAGTCACTAGATTTTGAGCACATGAATTTTCTATGAAGACTGCAATGGGCTTAATACTGTCATGGCTGACATACTGCAGCGGCTTATTTAAATACATTTGAACATGTAACATATTCAAAATTTTAAAAAGTTGCAATGTTGCAATCCTGCAGATTTAAAGTGTGCATTCATTTAATTCAGCTTAGAGATCACACCATGAAACATCAATCTTCTATGGGAAACATGATACGAATTTGCACCAAACGGGAACTTTGGAACGCAATGAAATTTGTATAAGCCTGCGTTTCTTCTCTCCCAAATTCGCATCGAATGGTTTTCAATGGAAAGAGAAGTGTAGTATGTCCACCCCAAACTTTAGAACAGTAGCAGATGTGCCTTTATATGCTATGAACAATGATCAATACAGGTAGTCCAAAATCCTAAATACAGCTACACAGGTACTCCCATCCCATCTAGCTCTCTCTATTTCTATTCATTTTTTCTTATTTAAACCTCCAAAAGTTTGCATTACAGAAAAAGTTATTCACAAATTTCTCACCTAATCATCTATAGCATGCTCACCAGCAGTTGTACCATTAAATCTAAAAATGTATAAATATCTGCCTTCCAATTAACATGCTGGGAGCTCTAACTGCTTTCTTAGCAATCAAAAAAAGTAAATTGTGTCTGGCCTCACCTCTGGGTGTCATGTGCAACCCAGCCAAACGATTCCACCGCTACAGGGTGGCCTGCAGCCAGTCAGCACCCACACCACTGCCAGACACTAATGAGCATGTTAAGACTCTCTCAGCAGAATAACACCACAAACTGGGCCCTGCTTCACACCTGGCCCTGATCCTTCATCCATACAGTCACCCAGAGTCAATGCTGGAAAACACAACACTGCTATTTTTACTCAGCACCACCAACACACCTGTCACAGGGCAAGAGCAAAGGACACAAACAGTGTCTATGCCCACACGGACGCATAAGAGTGACTATCACATGACCACGTGCACATCCTACTCTAACAAAGTGACTCGTGCAACACACCTGGAGAAGTCTATACTTACAGTAAAAGCCAAAACAGCAGACATCAATAGCGTCATGCTGCCACTCTTTGAGCTTCAAATCAAAAGCACAGCTGATGAAACGCTTCAACGAAGCTGATCCTGACAGCAGAGGAAGTGAAAATGATCAATGTCATCGCAGAGGAAAAGCATGGATATAAATAATTAAGAGGAATAAATAAAAAAAAAGCCCTGTCTTTGTCATCTCATCAAAGATTCAATAGGCAGGATGCATGAAGACTTGATTATGTATAAGATTCTCAAACTTAAAGCTGCATTTAAGGTGGACAAAACAGTGGTGGACAAAATTATTGACACCCTTGGTGTATATATATATATATATATATATATATATATATATATATATATATATAAAGCCTGTAAAAATAAATCTGATAATAAAAACAATTGATCTGATAATAAACATAATTTCAAATTGTATTGAATAAAAGGGTGTCAATAATTGTGTCCAACGTGTATTTGAGAAAAACTTTTATTTCATAATGAGATATTTCCCCCATTTTCAATTGTTTTAGTTCAATGAAATGTTAGATTTTTGTGATTATTTTCAAATAAAAGATCAAAAGGATTAACAATGCAGATTTATTTTACAGGCTTTTTTTCACATTTACCAAGGGTGTCAATAGTCCACCACTGTATATACTGTATATACTAATATATATATATATATATATATATATGGTTTTCACTCACAAAAAGCAAAATCCATTTTTTAAGTTAATAAATTTTTTTCCATTACTTTAATAAATTTATCCAAACTTAATATAAACAATTTCAAATTTAAATTAGTTATAAAATTCTCTTTTATAAAGTCTATCTTTGCTCTGCCCCAAACAGGCAGTTCACCAAAAACATGCTGCTGATTAAAATATAAATCACTATGCAAGGCTGTGCAAACAAGAGCATATGTTTGAGAACAACTCCTCAAAAAGAAAATCTACAAATGACTGACTTGAGTTGTCTCTACAAACTAAGTTGGAATAGTAGAAAGTATTTTAAGTATCAAAAAAGTTACATACTTCAGCGAAACCAGAGACATATTGTATGTTATCAAGAACTGATCCAGTATCTTGTCTAAAAACCACTCATTGTCACGCAACACATGCTATGTCACACAATGTGTTTATTTAGAGCATCTGCCAGCTTGCTATCCACTCATGTTTTTCCTTTCTGCAATGTGTGTGTGTGTGTGTGTGTTCTCATTACATACACAGTTAAAGAGCAGACTGGGAAGTCACGGCTATTGATTGTGATGGAATGCTGACAGCGGTAGTGTTCCACTGCTCTACATGTGCAGGATGCAATATAAGCATGAGCAAGAGTGGGTTATATCGACTTCATACGGAGGGGATCCAGTTTTACAGTGCACATGCCACTTCAACACTCTACTCCACTTGAGTGGGTACATATTCCTGCCACTGTGTGAGCTCAAGTGTGAGTTTGTATATATGCATGTGTGTTATGAAGCAGAAAATTTATGATGTCATAAATATGATGTGATGTTGACAGTAAAAATGCATTGCATGAGTACAAACACACTATATATGCAAATACAGTGTCAGAAATTAACTTTTTATGAAGGGGAAATATTTGTCCCCTGGTGCTGAACTTCAAGTGCATTTTTTTACTTTTATGAGGGAAATATTTAATAAATACAAACATGCACACACACATATATATACTGTTCAAAGCTTGGGGTCGGTAAGAATTTTTTAAAATGTTTTTGAAAAAAGTCTTTATTGTGAAATATCAATATTCAGTAAAACTAAAACAACTGCTTTATATTTTACATTCTAAAATGTAATTCATTCCTGTGATTAGAAATCATTCTAATGGTGCTCAAGAAACATTGTTATTATTATTATTATTATTATTATTATTATAATACATTTATTATTATTATTATTATTATCAGTGTTGAAACCATTCATGCTGCTTAATGTTTTTGTCTGCTTAATCAACAGTGATACTTTTGTTTTCAGGATTCTTTAATGAATAGAAAGTCCAAAGAATAGCATTTACTTGAAATAGAAATCTTCTGTAACATTGTAAACGTCTTTAATGTTTTTTTTAATTTAATGAAACTGAATGCTGAATGCTGAAAAAGACCTTACTGACCCCAAACTTTAAATCTATGTAAATATATAATTTTAAAAATTAAATAAATAAAATTACTTATTATTATTAACATCAAATTCAAAAGTAGCTGTATAA
Source organism: Tor tambroides (assembly GCA_021397915.2). Classification (NCBI taxonomy): domain Eukaryota; kingdom Metazoa; phylum Chordata; class Actinopteri; order Cypriniformes; family Cyprinidae; genus Tor; species Tor tambroides. The sequence goes on along the minus strand of JAFVLL020013342.1, from coordinate 34,256 downwards.
TCATATAAGAATAAGGCCTAGAATATAAGATAAACAAGTTAATGCAAAAATAAATAATAACTTATATTTATATTATAATTATTACATATTTAAGATTTTTATATATTGCATTTAGTGCTGTGCAACAATTAATCACATCCATAATAAAGGTTTTTGTTTATATTATATATAGTGTGTGTACTGTGTATATTTATTATGTATATATAAAGACAGACACATACAGTATATATTTTGAAAATATTTACATGCAGATATTTAAATTCATATAGTTTATATTATATAAATATAGTTAATATATAAACATAATATATTTTAAATATATGCATGCATGTGTATGTATTTATATATACATAATAAATATACACAGTACATACACATATATTATATAAACAAAAACTTTTATTTTGGATGTGATTAATTGCGATTGATCATTGCCCAGCATTAATTCCACTGCATCTTCCATATCTTCTATATATATGTATAAATATTATATATAATTTTTTTTTTCAAAACCCTTGGTATACTGGGTCTCAAATAATGTATGTGGTCTGTCTTACCAACTGATTTTACAGTGACGGTCTTGGTGGCCGATTCATCTCCAATCTGCTGCCAAATCCACTCAGGTGCAGGACCGCTCTGGGACCACTCTGTCGCGCTGCATCTGTACTGGCCCTCATCAGTGGGGAAGGCATTATACAGGAACAGGGTAAACGTGTCAGGTCGAACCCGCTCCACTCGGACCTCTCCAAAGCTGCTGCGCTCCCTAAAGGTGGGCCCAGGAGTGACCGTGCCCTCACGATCCACTGAAGCCACGTTTACAGCGGGACCTGCCCCCTCCTTATCCGTCCACTGCCACGTCACTGACAGGGGACCCACAGTGTTGCTCACAACGCAGGTCAACTGGATGGTCTCCCCCTCCATAATCTCTGAAGTGTTACTGGATAATGACACAGTGATGTTACTTCCTATGAAAGACAGACAAACAATGGAGGAAATGAGACATAAATCTTTGGAAACATGACACTAGTGCTAATTTATCATATTAATTAGAGTACATTTACATTATGTATGAGTAAATTACTCATGACAAGCAGTACAAGAAACAACTCCACAAATTCTCATTGAATGAGAACTGACATTGTAATACAGTCCCTTAAAGGCATGTACACAAAAATCCTATTTTCTCTGAATGCATTAGGTGTATAAGAACAACCCCTATCGACCTGAATGATGAATCGACCTATTTCAGTAACATACATCAAATTAGCAATGCAATTGTATCATCAGCTTAAGTTTCTTTTGCTGGCTGGCCAAGCTAATGTACATTCTGGAGCAATATATTGAAGTGCTGCCTTTACCAACAGGGCAACAGGCTCTTTTTTTAACTTAAAGGTCAGACTTCTATACCTACAGTAACCATTTTTAGCATTTCAATCTCTCCCATTCATTTCTCTATGAATGGTCTGTTTTCTTCTACTATATTGTCTCTGGTTGTGAGTGGCAAAAGCCACTGGAGATGGATGCTGATAAGGCCTGAGGCAAGAACACATAGTTCCGGTCTCCACCAGGCTCCTTGAGCATTGTAGGAACTGCCTGTACAGTGTTTGATGGATTAGCAGTGTAGATAGCAATATTGAAGAGCAGTGAAGGCCCACTTTTGTAAACGGCCTTGATTTCGGAAGTGTTTTTTATAATTTTTTTTCTCCACAGGCATTTAAAAACATTCTTCATCAAAGAGTTTTAATACATAGCACCCATATGAATCACAATGTCACCACATTTGATTCAAAACCACAAAATGTTTAAAAATATTTAACAAAGCACAATAAAACATTAATTCAAAAGTCAGTAAGATTTTTAAAATCTTATTGAAAGTCTCTTATGCTCAGCAAGGCTGCATTTATTTGATAAAATACAGTAAAACAGAAATAATGTAAAAAATTTTTAAATTACTTTTCCCAACTTAAATATATTTAGAATGTATTTTATTCCTGTGAAGCAAGCTGAATTTTCAGCAGCTATAACTGCAGTCTTCAGTGTCACGTGATCCTACAGAAACCATTCTAATATGTTGATTTGGTTGAGAAAAAAACAAAGTCTTATTATCAGCGTTACATTTTTAAAACAGTGATATATATTTTTCTAGGATTCTTTGATGAATAGCAAAGTTCATAAGATCAACAGCATTTATTTGAAATAGAAATCTTGTGTTGAAGCATTTATTTGAAGTGTTGCTTGTGATCAATTCAATGCATCCTTTCTAAAGTATTAATTCATAAAAAAAGAAGAAATTATACAAACCCCACTTTTGAATGGTAGAATCTCAACTGTCATTGATTAAGTATAAAAATAACATGATATTTAATGCAAAACATATGCATAAGTTGACTGACAGTAAAATACGAAGTTATTCGCAATGGTTTATAGGAGTGGGTGTTCTAGGTATACCGGTGGTGCAATTCTTTCAATTTAAATCATTATTTTAAATTGAAGCTGAATGTTGCTTTTACAGAATATGCATAATCATTTGACAACATTTGAGCTCATGGTAGGTCTGAATGGTTTGTACATTATCACTAAAATCAATATATTAATAGTATCTTTTCTTCCATATCTTTTCATTGCACTCTACAGCAGACTAGGCCTTACACTACCAGGACTTCTGGAATATTTTTCTCATCAAGAGGTCTAGAGTTTGAGAGATCTCATAAGCACGAGTGTAGATCAAAGCCTTCGCAGACATCGCCAGAGTTCTCGACAGGGATTTCACACCACCACGTCCCTATAAAAGCAGCATGTGATAAAACAAAAAATGGGACTTTAAAGAGACAAAGTTTGCACCCTTCCCATGGGTCATCATAGGCTCCCTTCAGAAAGAGGCTCTAGCAGAACTTCTTGAGAAGAAACCACCATGACCAACAAAGCATCGTACAGAAGAGGCTTTGATTTCATACATAACAAAAGCGAAACATCTGGGGATGAAACCTCTTCAATTTCTAATGTGCTCCTATTCTCTGAGGAGATGAAATAAGAATCAGTTGGGGTATGACTGTACCTTCACCCAGTCCAGTCTCTCAGTGTCTCTCAGTGCTTCGTCATATATATTGCCTGAAAGACCTACTTAGATAGTCGGTGAGGACTTGAGCTGAAGAGAGAGAGAGAGAGAGAGAGAGAGAGAGAGAGAGAGAGAGAGAGAGAGAGAGAGAGAGAGAGAGAGAGAGAGCGCGCATCTGGGCAAAGACTCTGCGCTGTCTCGAATCCATACTGCAACTATCAATCTACTGCTATAATAACCCTGCAAATATTGCACAGGGTCTCCTGCGGGGGCAAAGACAAAAAAGACCAAAGCATGGTGTAATAAAGTGCCTCATTCACAAACCTTTCCAAGAGTCCTTTCCCTTTTTCTAGCCATCTTAAAAGAATAATTCCCAAAAACATACTCAATTTCACGTCGTTCCAAACCTGTATGACTTTCTTTCCTCTGTGTAACACAAAAGGAGATATTTTGCAGAATGTTTGCAGAATATTTTTGCTATACAATGAAAGCTAAAGGGTCCAAAACAACCACATCAGACCTCATTGACTTTCACTGTATGGAGAAAAAAAAAACAACAGGCCATTTTCTTTTGTGTTGCAAAGAAAGTCATACAGGTTTGGAATGATGTTAAGGTAAATAAATGATGACAGAACTGACATTGACAATTGACTATCCCTTTAGGAATAGTGAATTGCGGCTAACTGATATATGTTAAAGTGCCCATTTAATTTTTATAATTTATTTTTGGGGGCTGCTAGAAAACATTTACATGATTTAATGCTCAAAAAACAAATTTTACTCATACTGTACATTGCTGTCACACCTCTTTTCATCCTCTGCCTCAACCATCCATTGTAGTTCCTGCAGTTGTCTTTAAAGCCTGCCTTTTTGAAAACCCCAGTCTGCTCTGATTGGTCACCTGGTCTGCTGTGATTGGTCAACCGTTTGAAGCATGTGTCAGAAATGCAACGCCCCTTACCATAAATGGGTTGCAGCTCCCAAAGCTTCATGTACAGCAGTAAACAGGATTAAATCTATGGTAACTATGGCTTCGGGTTTGGAAGTTTATACATTTTTTTTGCCCACATAGCAGAAAAAAAGCATCTCCTTCACTTACCAAACTATTTTTTTGAGGGTGGGCCAAAGCAGCCAGTAGGTGGGCATTATGGAAATACGTAACATGGTGATGTAGCTAAACCATGTAAATAACTGTATGACTACAAAAACATGGCATGTTGATGTAATACATACTTGCTGGCCGCCCTTCAAGACCCTCTAAAAGCTGATTCCCCTGAGGAGAAAGAAATATCTCCAACTTATAGTGTGAAAGGACCGTTGTTGGAAGAAGCTGGATTTGGGTGGCCAAAGTCTGTGCAGAACAGATGTATTTTTTACTAACCTTTGATTAACCTCCTCTCCCCATCTAGCTTTCATCAACTCCTTGAGCTCAATTGTGGTTTCTCAGCCTGGGCACAATCACATCCACCTTGGGGATCTACCAAGGCTACGCTGAAGGCGACGACGTTCCCACTTTCATTTCATGCCTGTTAGACTTGGCTTTTCGAGTAGCTCTCACTTGAAATGCAATGCTATTTCAAGGGCTTTTCAGGCCTCCACAAAACCAAGTTGTGAAAAAATGCTGTGCATTAAACGATTTTACACAGGACACAGTATTGTATTGTCCACTCACAAGCACATAACCATTGCAGCTACTCTGAAACTCTCCAGCTTGGTATTTAAACTATAGTCAAGCCCTTTCAAATAGTGAACTACAATACAAGCTACTAACACAGACAACTATTCTAAATGTATTTAATGGGGCATCACCTTTTTAAATGAACCGCTTGATCATCTGATGATAAGTTTTTAACAATCAGAGAAGCATTTACATTACTGCTCAAAATTTCGGTGTCTGTAAGATTTTTTAAATATTTTTAAAAGTCTTTAATGTGCACCAATACTGCATTTCTTTCATTAAAAACACATAAAATCAGTAATATTCTGAATTATTATTGCAATTTAAAATAACAGATTTCTTTTTAAACATATTTTAAAATGTAATAAATTCCTGTGATGGCAATGCTGTTTTCAGCAGCCAGTCTTCAGTGCCACATGATTTCTCAGAAATCATTCTAATATGATAATTTGGTGCTCAATTATTATTTTTGAAAACAGTTGTGCTGCTTAATATTTTTGTGGAAACTGCAATGCTTTTTTCAGTATTCTTTTACAAGAGAACAATATTTGTTTGAAATATAAATCTTGTCGTCTGTACTGTCACTTTTGATAAATGTAATGCATCCTTGCTGAATAAAGTATTAATTTCTTCAAAATAAAATGGGACTACAATTTAAAATAACATACACATACATACATTCAACTCACTCATGTCTGTTTTGTCAAAACTGGGAAAAAAAACAATACCATGCCAACACATTTCTTCTTGTCTTGTCTGGCTTTTATAATGAGCTGATTTTTGATACTTGTCAGGATTTTGTTGTTCATGTAAACACACTCAATGCGACTGATGCAGTGTTCTGTCACACTACACTGCTACTTGTTAATGGTAAAGTTCTAGAAAACAGCTAAACAGCTTTCACACTACTGTTATTTTTTTCGCCTGTTTACTCATTACTTCTAACAGTGGGAGAGAGAGCACCCGGCACAAGAACTGAAAAGCATCAGAGAAAAAACGGGACAATATTGAGTGTACACTTGTGCTTCAGAATCCTTCAATCCTTCCACAATATTACTAAATCAATTTTTGAACTTACTTTTTTTAAACCGCTCGCTTATAAGCTAAACTAGCTCAGAATAATCCACTTAAGGTAACGAACATGTGAATTGAGGCCGAAGGGTTCATTTAATAAGAGAGCTGTTGAGAGGTACCAGCTGACTTCTCTAGGGGCCAGTCATAAACAGAGGGCCGATAAAAAACCGTGATACTCACTGAGAGGGGTTACAGTGATCTGAACGTTACGGGACCGTTTGCTGCGGTCGATGAAATCTCCAGTGAGGGTCTTCTCCCGTTCTGTCACTCTGCAGATGTATTTCCCAGAGTCCTCTGGCAGAAGCCGCTGCAACTTGAGCAGGTGGACGGAAGGGCTCTCTTTGCGCACGGTCAGGAGGCCGGTGGCTTCCCGCTCCACGTAGTTGGGTCCCAGTACGGGCACGGCGCTGGGCCCAATCACGGCTACGGGTGAGCTGCTGAAGACCCACGACACCGAGAAGAAGCGCTCTGGAACATTCTGAGCGTCAATGGTGCAGCGGAGCTCCAGCGGCTCACCAGCCGTGTAGGCCCGGCGCTCAGTGGTCACCTGGATACTAAAGTCCCGATCTGCGAGAGAAAGAGAGAAAAGATGATTTAGCCATGACAAAATGGTCCACGTTGGACTAAATTCAAACCGACACTCACATCAAAAGCAAACGAATCTTCATTTACAGAACTCATTTCCATATGATACGCAGTTTGTGCGCCTCATCAGAAAAGCACTTTCTTCACTTCATTTGGCTTCTTCAGAGGTGATTGCCCCTGGGCTCTAATTACAACAACACACTTCCTGAGAAACGCTCTAACTGCGTAAGTACATGGCACTGACACAGAGAAAGGGAAATGTACAGGGGGGAAGATGATGATGTGTGTTTTTACATGTAGCCATTATTTGTGTCTCACGCTGTGTGCTGCTCTCCAAAATAACAGCGCAGTAAACAGGCCTGTGCTAAAAGAGGAATTCACAGATCACAGGGAAACAAAGGCCAGTGGCTGTTTTTCCTTTCCTCCTGTGGTATTCAAGCAGCGTGATGCTCCATTAGGACATTACTGCCCGCCTGAACGGAGCCGGTCTGCGTATTAGGACTAAATCTGCATGCTTCAGACAGATTAATTAGCAGTGGAGATGAAGGGCTGCACGTGGAAATGAATGGGGAAAAATGGAGAGAAAGGCGACGGGATACATTAGGTGAATACATATACCCCTCTGTTCTAGATCAGACTGCAGTGGAAAGGAGGTCATCAAAATTTGAAATCTGTCTGTGTTTGCTGGATGATTGCTGTCTGACTGATTTTTCATGCCCGGATCGGTGTTTCATAATGAGCATTAATGGCTAATCAACACATTACATATCAATAAAGATCCTAACATCCTTTACCAACCTTAGTATATTTTGGATTAAAAGGACGGCAAATGAATAGGCATAAATTAGGGTTGGGTGATACACTGAATATTCACATTCAATTGTGAATGAAGCAACATTTGCAAGGATTTTAATGTAAAGTTCAATTAATTAATCATCCATCATTCCATTGCCTGTCTCTCTCAAAAAAATTGTTTGTCATGACTCAGAAATACACAACCATTCAAAAGTTTCAGGCCAGTAAAATGATCAAAAGTAACAGTAAAGACATTTAAAATTTTACAAAATATTTCCAATAAATGCTTTTCTTTTAAACTTTCTATTCATCGATGAATCCTGAAAAAATGGATCACTTTCCACAAAAACAGCACATCTGTTTTCAACAGTGACAATAATAAGAAACGTGTCTTGTGCAGTAAATCAGCATATTAGAATGATTTCTAAAAGATCACGTGAGACCAAAGACTTGAATAATGGTTGGTGAGCATTCAGCCTTGACATCACAGGAATACATTACATTTTAAAAAATATATTTAAGTACAAAAAATTAAATTGTAAAAATATTCACATTATTATTGTATTTTTGATCAATTAAATGCAGCCTGGATGACCATAAGAGTCTTCTTTCAAAAACATTTTTAAAAATCTCACTTTTGAATGGTAATGTGCAAATTATTTTATAAATAATAAATAAATAAAATGAATATTATAATACCATAAATATCATAAAACAACAAATATATGAGCACTGAAAAATACTAAAATTAATGAAAATATTTTCATCACCTTGCACAGAACTGCACATATTTCACATACATGAGATGCATGCACAGCAGTCATCAGCCATTATCAAGGGCATTTACTGATCAAGGACCCATTGTACTATGTAATCAAAGCCAAAAAATTTAAGGCAGACAGTAGAGCAAAAACAAAAGAGATCAAAAACAAAAAAGACAACTGTTTCCGCTTTAAAAATGAAACGTAAATTATTCAGCAAGTATTTCTACAATAATCCCGGTGATGTTCCAGTGTGCTCAACAGCTCAGAGAAGAAGTCAGTGAGAGTTTGCTGCCTATACTTCATCATTTCTCCTTCATGTGTCCTGGAAGAGATGATTGACAGACAGGAGTACAAAAGTGCTTTGTACAAAAGACGCACAAAGTCACTATGTTCACTGAACCCTAGACCTCAGGGGCTGACATCTTATTACAATCTAATTATGAAGATCTTCTCCCTCCTTTTACAGCTTTGTTATCGTCAAGTACAGAACAATACGACGAATGTGGACAAATCTGGCATTCATAAGGAGAGGGATACTTTCAAAGTCACATGAATAAAGATTTTAGAATGGGAAGGAAATGTCAGGATTGAGGGTTCACAGCATGAATGACGCCATTAGATTTGAATTTAGTATGCACAATAGATTTGTATGACAGCTAACCAGAGAGAGAAAGAGAGAAAGAGACAATTGTGTTGAGTGGGAGCGGTAATAACTGTGGTAGCTGGAAGGGGGCTGCGTGAACAAGCTGCTGTGTGGGATTCGCTGCCAAAAGCTTCGTCACAAAATGAGTCCATCGATCTGCTGTAGTATGTGCTTCAATGAGCCACTTGATGTCCTATTAATGCTTACCGCACAACTTCTGTTTTTTTCCCACAGTTCACCAGAGCAATAAACACATTAACAGACAGATGAGAGAAAACACACAAACGATTACACGTGTTATGAGCATGACATATGGTGTGCATTGAGCTAATGTCAACATAAATATGCAAAACAGAATAATCGCAAATGACCGAGTGCGTAATCGCGTGGCTCTCTTCAGCAGCTTTGAGCTCCCCTGCTGGAAAATACAGTTTAACTTGGTCTTTTGGAACATGGTTACTGGTTTCTAGTTGAACCAAGCTGGTAATTGACTGGTCGACTAGCCAGCATGCTCTAAAAACCAGCTTGAGCACCACCAGTTGGTTACTGGTTATTAGCTGGTGCAAGATGGTGTACAAGATAATGACCAAGCTGTTCCAAAACTACTACTACTAGCTTAAACCAGACTTTCTAGCCAATTCAACAGAGTCAATTCTGTCACCTACACATGAAATACACAAACTGGCTCCAATCCCTCAAAACATCCATCCAATCACTCCTGCACAGACATGTGCACTTTCAATTGAGCCTAGCAGGCCACTGGCTAGTACACAGAGAACATTGTGAGCGTGTTGTCTAGCTGGAAGGGGACTTGGACACAGCCAGCTAGAAAAGGGGATTACAGACAAATCTGTCTTCTCTCGTCTCAGTGTTGCTCTTGAAATACTCTCTGGAATTTCTAATGTGAATCTCAGTCAGGTGAAGCCTGGCTTGCATACTGAAGGATCAGGCCGTAATGACTTCACCTTGACTCACTTTAAAATCCATTAAACATTTATGTTTAAGAACTACCTTCTAATAAAGTTTGCAGTTTTTTAATAAACCCTTCCTGTATGCAGTTGCCAGTATCTTTTAAAGAAAAGGAGAGAAAAAAGGTCCACGACCTAAAGACAGCACCAAATAGGTCTATAACTAAAACTGAATCTCTGAGGAATATCTCTGTACATCCACTGATTAAAATAACAATTTTTGTTCACTTAGCCTTGAGAGCCTTTTATTTTAGAATAATTACTATTACTATTATGATTTTTGTCCACTTGGTCTTGATAGCATTGTTATTTTAAAATAGTTTAACTATCATAATATTCATTAATATTTAGAATTTTTATTTTATATTTTTGTTTAATTTAAATTTTAATTTACATTTGCTCTATTTCTATTTACAGTAGGTTTAATTTCTTGTAAAGTTTTAGTTTTAGCAATTTTAGTACTTAAAAGAAATACTGAAATAGTAGTTATTTTTATTTATATATATATATATATATATATATATATATATATATATACACACACATACACACACACACACACACACACACATGCATATATACACATATATACAGTGCCCTCCACTAATATTGGCACCCTTGGTAAATATGAGCAAAGGCGGCTGTGAAAATAAATCTGCATTGTTTATCCTTTTTATCTTTTATTCAAAAAATTCACAAAATTCCAACCTATCATTGAAGTAAAACAATTGAAAGTGGGGTGAAAATCTCATTGTGAAATAAATGCTTTTTCTAGTTCATGTTGGCCACAATTATTGGCACCCAATTATTGCAACGTAATTTTTCCCAGGGTAACAGCTCTGAGTTTTCTCCTATAATGCCTGAAGAGTTTGGAGAACATCTGACAAGAGATCAGAGACCATTTTCTTCATCCAGAATCTCTCCAGATCCTTCAGATTCACTGCTTCTTCTCTTCAGTTCACCTCACTCATTTTCTACAGGGTTCAAGTCAGAGGACTGGGACAGCCATGGTAAAAGATTCATTTTGTGCTCAGTGACCCATTTTTGTGTTGATTTTGATGTTTGTTTTGGATCGTTGTCTTGGTGGAAGATCCAAACATGGCCCATTATAAGATTTCTAACAGAGGCAGTCAGGTTTTGATTATTTATCTGTTGGTATTTGATCAAATTCATGATTCTATGCATCTAAACAAGATGTCCAGGACCTCCAGCAGAAATATAGGCCCACAACATTAAAGATCCAGCAGTGTATTTAACCGTGGGCATGGGGTACTTTTTATCCCTGTTTGTACTAAACTCATCTGGTGGGTTTGCTGCCAAAAAGCTCTTTTTCCAGTTTCATCTGACCATAGAAGCCAGTGTCATTTGAAGTTCCAGTCGTGTCTGATAACTGAATATGCTGGAGATTGTTTTTGGATGAGCTAGGAGAATTTTTCTTGAAGCTCTCTGGAACATCATGTGGTGATGTAAGGGCTGTTTGACAATTTTTTTCTTAGGTTTCTGACCCCGAGACTCAACTAATCTCTGCAGTTTTCCAGCTGTGGTCCTTGGAGAGTCTTTAGCCGCTCAAACTCTCCTTCTCAGCATGCATTAGGACGATATAGACACATGTCCTCTTCCAGGCAGATTCATAACATCTTTAGTTGATAGGAACCTCTTAATTATTCCCCTGATGGTGAAAATGAGGATTTTCAATGCTTTAACTCTTTTCTTACAGCCACTTTCTATTTGTGAAGCTCAACAATCTTGCTCTGTACATCAGAACTATATTCTTAGGTTTTGCTCCTTGTGATGGACGATTAAGGGAATTTGGGCTTTATGTTCCTCTTATTTATATTTCTGTGGAACAGAAGTCATGGCTGGACAATTTCATGCTCTTAGTCACCCCAGTGTGCTAAAAAAAAGTATATATGAATGGGAATATACTTCAGAGATATTTTACTCATAAGAATTTCTAGGGGTGCCAATAATTGTGGCCAACATTCATTGGAGAAAAACGTTTATTTCATCATAAAATTTTCTCCCCACTTTCAATTGTTTTACTTCAATGATAGGCTAGAATTTTGTGAATTTTTTGAGTGAAAGATCAAATGGATAAACAATGCAGATTTATTTTCACAGCCGCATTTGCTCATATTTATCAAGGGTGCCAATATTAGTAGAGGGCACTGTACATACATACATACATATACATACACATATATACATACATACACATATATATATATATATATATATATATATATATATATATATACACACACACACACACACGGAGCTGTATCAAACTGAAAGTCACGTGTCCTTAGTAAGTGTAGTTTGTACGAAAACTGGACCACTTGACTGGAAGACGCTTACAATAAAACAGATGACTATCTCAAAAGGCTTTCAAAGGCCATTTACTGTAAATAGCCCCACATACTGAGACTTTCAAAACAGCACTTACCAATAAACATTATAAATGATTTTATTGTAAGCAACTAAATGACTGAAATGTTTCAACTCCACTCTAAGCTCCTTTTAACATCTAGTGGACTTTTTACTGATGTCCATTTACAGTCAAGGATTCTGGCACCAAAACAGAGGCTATTTAGCATTACATTACCTTATTCCACTCTCTGAAGCTGCAGAAGTTTTGCTACTGTACCTTAAAAATGTGATGATCAGTTAGACTACTAATGTAGTTCACATTTTTAAAGTGGGGTCACAATTAACATTTCTTAGTAAAACTTTGTGAGCATAATCCAACTATTTTCATAGAAATCCATGTGAACATAAGCTTTGCTCAGATTTCAAAGAAGTTCCCAAAGCAGATGTTGCTTGTTTTTTTAGCTTGTTGTTAATTTGAAGTTGTTGAAACAAATTCACTGTGTTGAGAAATCAGGCTTTAAAGTGACTCAGTATGAGTGGTGCTTCATATAATGTTACACCATTTACAAAAGATCTTGTTTTGCCGAAATTGCACTAATGTGACCGCATCTTTAATCATCAGGCGGGTCAAATTGTTCCATACTGAGTAAGCAGCGATAATTATTAAAGTAAAGAAGACATCTTCTGTCCAACTGTCCATACAATATAAGTCAGTGGCCATCAAAACAGCTTGGTAATCACTAAACATTTGAACATTCTTCAAAATATATTCTTTCATGCTCCGCAAAAGAAAGTTCGCTTCAGTTTTAATTTTGGGTGATTTACGAGCATTAAAAGTAAATGAATCACTGAACTATTTCTCTTTTAAATGTCTACACTTTTCCATCAATTTACTTTTCTATTAACAGTCAAGGTTTCAGTGGCTATTTAGCGTTACATGGTCATGTATCAAGAATCACTGGTCACTAAGCTGAAGGGAAATGGATGAGACTTCAATCTGTCTCTATGAGGAGCTTGTCTGGTCTGCATTCATCTCACCATGATCCTACACTGCTGAAGACCACAAATCATCACATGCATTAGGCTCTGTCCCCATCTGCAGCCTGACTCAGTGGAGGTGCCCTTGGGAGACAGCCATCCAACATCCACACCCTAAAATCACAACCTGTCCTCTTCTCATCCAGTCCGCCCACCCCCTGGAACTCTTGACCAATAACAGGGCTGAATTAACATGCCACTCGCAGCTCCCGTCCTGCAGTGCGTTTGATGAGGAGGTGCGCTGTCACCTCCCATTCCCATCAAACCGCTGGGCCGATGTGCTTTGAGATTGAGTTACAGCCCTGTGTGTTCAGTCAGTCAGAGAGAGACAGCACTCACGTCTGCTGTACATGCTGTCTTATGCTCAGGACGGAGTGACGGCTCTGTAATAAATTGGAAAGTAATGGACTAAAGCCAGAGATGAGGGAGGCATTTTTCTGCCCCAGCCTCTGTCCCGTGAAATATGGCTATTCTGGAGAACGGGAGAGAGGAAAAGTTCAGATCTATGGCGTTGTTAAAGAATAGTTCACCCAACATAACTGCAGTGTGTGACAGAGTAAAATTGAAGTAAAAATCTTGCTTTTTATGTTAGCTCTCAAATCAAATGTGGGGTTATTAGACATCAGATATCAGATTTGACAGTGACATCAAACATCCTTGGTTCTCATTGCTAAAAGTCTGGCACAGTTAACTTAGACAACAACTTAAAGGAATCATTTACCCAGAAATGAAAGTTCTGCCATCATTTACTCATCTTCATGTAGTTTCTTTCTTCTGAGGAATACAAAAGAAGCTAATTTTGAAGAATGTTTCAACTAATTGTCCATATAATAAAGGTTAGCAAAGTCTAGATATATGAAAACACTAATCATCATATAAATCCACCGACAACATAAAATATGGTGACACAAACCTGTTATGACATTTGTCATGTAGAAGAACCAATGAGGACCTTAGCCAACAGCTGAGGGTTATGTCACCACATTGATAAAGTCTATGTATAGTCTTTGATTTTAGAGTGAATTGTGGCTTAAATTTTGATCTATTTATCATACACAATACCACTTCAGTCGTCTTGAGCTGCCTTTTCACCATCTCCTACAAACTTCAGACCAGAAGACATTAATTTCCAATGGAAAGCAATGCAGGAGCTTTTTGAACTTTTGTGGCTAGATCCTATGTGACCACCTGACTGGATATAATGTATGAGTATGAGCACAGACTGAGAATTACCAATATTTTTTTGCACCACAATGTAAATCATTAAATACAAATTCTATACAAGGGGTAGTTATGAATAATTATGGCCAAAATAATTATTTTATAATTTTGACATAATTATTCAAGTTGAATACCCCTAGAAAAACCACTTGGGTTTTCTTTCAATCATACTAGCGGTCATTTATTTTGTGTCGATATATATTTATACATTCATTATTCATTCATTTTGCCATTGTGAATAAGCAGTGCAACAGTTGCTTCATGACAAATTTAAAACTTACATCTGCCATTAGGGGTTGAAAAGTAACAATGAATTGTTTAGATTCAGTCAGGTTGAACAGATTCCTTTCTTTTTGTAGTTTTTTGACTACATTGAACTTCATTGTATGAACAAAAATGGCTGAAATATTCTTCAAAATATCTACTTTTGTGATCCACAGAAGAAAGAACATCATGAGTTTGGAACGACATGAGGGTGGGTAAATGGTGACAGAACTGACATTTTTTCCCCTATAAAAGTTCAAGCAGATGTCAGCCATTGGTGATTACTCAACTGATGTGTTGGAGTTAGATGAGTTGATGCGACTGGCTTGTTACCTGATGTCGAGAGACCAGTGAGACTTCACTCTGTGATAACCTTCATGACACTGACAGTATCTATGAGCGGAGTGGACTTGTGAGAGCCGATGCCTGCTATGTATTCCATGACAGGGAGTTTGATGTTAAGAGGATCAGCAGCCACCGCTCAGGGACTCCGGTAATGTGCTTAATTTTAGATAGTGATCAGCTTACAGGGCATATTTAAGCATTTCTGCAGGGAAGCAGAGTCATGCATGCCCTGTTTTAGACAGCAAGGCGGCCATGAGCATGACATGGTTGAGTCATTTGTCTAATAGGGTTGAACTACACGCATAAGTACTTAGAACAGATACTATATTTAATTTCATATAAACAAAAATAAAACTGTAAGGGATAGAAGTACAGTTCAACATGTCTTAAAGGGACAGAAATGAAAATGAAACTTCTGTATGACTTTTTTTTCTGTGCAACACAAAAGAAGATATTTTCGAAGAATATTGAACCAAACCATTTTAGTGACCGTTGACTTTCATTATATGGACAAACAAACACTGTGGCTTTTCTCACAATATCATCTTTTAAGTTCCACAGAAGGAAGAAAGTCATACAAGTTTGGAACGACACGAGGGTGAGTAAATGATGACAAAATTTTAATTTTTGGGTGAACTCTCTCTTTACAGTCTTAGACCAAACAATTTACAGTTTTTTGTCCAATGGAAATGTTTTGGAAAAATATGTTTTTAACGGCTGAACGAATAACACCCAGGTACACAAAAGCATGACTCCATCAAGGTGTAAACCATCTGGGTGTAAACTGCTCATAAAACCATTCTTATGTTAATTTTGTTATGTTCATTTACATAAGATTGAATATATGCAACAGTATATGCAAATATTTGCATGTTTCATGAACGAGGCCTGTTGAAAGCATTGTACAGTATTTCTATCCCTCACAGCCTCGTTTTTGTTCATGTCGCATTAAATATGATGTCCACTTAGACGATTTTCCAAAGTTTTTTTTTTTTGGCTACATCCACACTGCAACTGAACGTGGCTCAAATATGTGTTTTTCCACCTATGAGAAGAAAACTTGCTTTTCTATACCAACACCTCTTCTCTTCGTGTTAAATGAAATCTATCTCACTGAATAATTAGCCATTAGGATTTAAAAAAGCAATTAACCTCTGAAAGATGTTGCGACGAACCCTCAAACAACTCTCACTCACCTGTGGGCTGAACTTTGACAGACGTCTTCTCCGACTCTTTCCGGGTCATGGCGTACCAGGAGCGATCGGGGTCCTGGATCCACTCTGAGGCCTCGCAGTAGAACTCTCCCTGGTCTGTGGGCTGCAGTTTGTAGATGGTGAGGCGGTAGGAAGTGGCGCTGGTCTTGTCCAGTCGTAGGTCTCCTGAAGACAGACGTTGGCGGTACTGTCCACCCGGCCGTAGAACAAAGTCCCGTGACAGGGTGACCAGGTCACGGGGACCAGAATTGGGGTCATCAGCAGGTCGCAGGTACCAGCCCACAGAAACGTGAGTGTGCTGGGACGTCTGGCGTGTGACCTCACAGCTCAGCTGTAGAGTGTCCCCCTCCACTTTCGAGAGAGTCTGAGCAGTGGATGTCACCGTCAGAGTGTCCGGGATCACTGTGGAGGAAAGCGGGACATGAGATTAGTTTGAGAGCAGAGTTCATGAACAACAAAACACACCCTTAAAGGCATTCGGTGCTTGTCCCATTAACATTTAAACAGGATTCTCTCCTGCAGGGCGGCTCGATCTCCACCCTTTTATTAACTTACAGCCTCAAGAAAAAACAAGCCTCTTTTTGTCCTCAACAACCCCTCAACTCTTCTTCTCCCTCTGTCAGCCTCTGGGTCCTTATCCAATAAAATATGGCAGAATTTTTCGAAAAACAGAGTATGACTACAAACCAAACTGAAAGATGTACATGCTTTCTTGGGGCTGAAACATACAGTACCTCAATGCAAATGTTTCGTGCTACTAGTGATGCATCAGTATTAAAATTCTGGCTGAAACCAATAACTCACGTTATGACTAATAATCAATTAATGGCTAGTATTAAAAATGTATATTGTTTTGTTTAAATAAATAAAAAAAATAAAATGAAATACTTTAAGGTCCAATTCTCGCCATCTGCCTCAACAAACTCCTAATTTGCTGCTTATTAATATTTATTAAGTAGTTGTTAAGTTTAGGTATTGGACAGGATTAGGGATGTAGAATATGGTCATGCAGAATGTGTGTTTTATAAGTACTAATAAACAGCCAATATGTTAATAATAGGCATGCTAATAAACAACTAGTTAACAGTAAGAATTGGTCCCTATACTAAAGTGTTACCAAATAAATTAATACAACTAAAATCAATCTTTTTTTAGTGAAATGAAATTATTTTAAATGAATTTTGGCATCACATCATTATAATGTATAGTATGAAAAACAGATATTCAAGATTACATTTAACAGTGTTACTAAATTATTGGTATTTTTTAAAAATTAACTTTAGATGACATTAGAAATAATCTAAATGTATTAATAGGCAATATTATATTTATGCATCTCTATTACTGTTAATTTAGTATCATTTATTTTATATTATAGGTAGTATAAATATTTTTAATTAGCTTTTATGTTTAAATTTTCTGTTTTATTTTTAGTGTTCATTTTGTTTTTTTATTTTAATTTTAGTTGAATTTCAGTTTTAGTTTTAGAAATTTTGTTAAGTGCTTCTGTAATTTTTACCACGCTTTTTTTAAATAAAGATTTTTAGCTTCATTTTTATTTAAGTTTTAGCTTTATAAAATATATTTTTATTATAAAATTTATTTTATTTAGTTGTCATAATATGAATGAAATGTATGTGTTTTTTTTATTTCAGCTTTATTTCAGTTAACAAAAACTACTTCTAATAGTTTGTTTTACAATACAACAATAACAACACTAAACACTACTAGCAACACAAACTCAATTTCATTCACCATTGTGTTCCAAAATGTGTCAGACTGCAATGTAAGCACACACTGTATTCTCAGAATTGCCATGAGAGAAGCTACAGGTGTAACAGATAAATATCAATATTTTCTTATTAACTTACAGCACATCTGGTTTAAGGCACATCTATTTAAATATAAATGTAACGCTCTCTAGAGAACTAGGGTTTGTAAGAGGACACATTAAGTATGCATTTATTTACTTGCCTTAAGTATGTTCCTGGTCCTTGTGAGTTTAGTCTATACAGTTTTCCTCTTTCTCTTGTGTGCAGTGCTATAGGCTCACATATGTAAACAACATGCTGCAGGTGCACATGAATACATGTTTGCATGAAGCTAGGGAAGCATGAAAGGAGAGCAGACCCATGACTTCAAATAACCTAAACATACAAACACAGATTTCTTTTTTATGGACAGCTTGCTATGCGAACATGCAGCCCAAACCCACGCTCACACACTCCAGCTCAGCAGCAGGGCATTCCAGCACATCTCTGACACCACACAACCATCCTTTAGCGCCGAGCCGCTACAACATGATATTCTGCATCCCATTACGCTAGACGTCTCCTTGCGGTGCTATCATTGATTAGCACCAGTCAGATCTTCAGCCTGGGAACAGCATCTCACAGGCCACTGAAAAAACAGCTCTGACATCACTGTGCGAGAAATGGATTTTTGTGAAAAAAACTAAATCCTGGAAATAAACCTGTGTGACATCTTGAAAACTGCAGCCAGAATATTTATCTGAATGAGGCGCTGACAGCTGACAGTGTCTCCAATGCCTCAAGTTTCCTTTTCCAGGACACTTAAAAAAAAAAATCATTACAAATCCTAAATATAGCAGGCCTTCAGCAAAATAAAAGGAACTTTATAGTTATTTAAGCATGACTATTTGTAGATTTCAATCAAGCCTTTTGCTCAACTGTAGCAGAGATGAAAATTTATTTAAATGACTTCCCAAAAATAAGTGTGGTCATAAAAGCTAATAGGTATAACACAAAACTATGCGCTTATGGATGGATCTTACACCACTGGCTCAGCTCTAGGCTGATCATAGGAGTGGCATGGAAATGTAATCCTGCTGGCAGTGCATGATGAGGTGCATCTGGTGATTTCGGCACCTTGTCACCTCGTCCATGAGTCCAGCATTGCATGTCTCCAGCACTGAAGCAGGTCCAATGTAAATGCATCCAGTCAGTGTTTGGAGTAGCATGTAATGAAATGTTCCTGGTGCACTGTGCACCTTGGTAAAATGGTTTTCCAAGTGCTTGATGCATGCACCTGCCTTATGATTGCTTGACAACAGTCAGGCTGAAGAATATCTAATGAAGATCAAATTATTAAAGGGTTAAAATGGCATTAACTGTCTACCTGAGATTGGAATCTATTCCTGTAGCTTAACATGCAAGCACATGGTTTTAACAATGACAAGGTTATGGGTTTAATTTGCAGTTGTTTAATAAAAGTAGGAATGCATATTTTTACAGTTTCTACAATTAACTGTTTGATGTTATATCCCATAACTGATAAATGGCTGAAATTCTGTACTATTTTGTTTAAATAAATTAAAATGGTCAATTTTTTTAAAGGCCCAATTCTTGCTATTCTTGCTGCTTATTAATAGTTAGTAAGGTAGTTATTAAGTTTAGGTATTGGGTAGGATTAGGGATGTAGAATATGGTCATGCAGAATATATGCTTTATAAGTACTAATAAACAGCCAATATGTTAATAATAGGCATGCTAATAAGCAACTAGTTAATAGTGAGAATTGGTCACTATACTAAAGTGTTACCATTAAAATAAACTAAAATGAACCATTTTAGATGCTATAGTGCAAGTAAATATATGTACAGTATAAAAATGGATGCTCATGTGAATTAAAGAGTTTTTACTTTTATAAAGCTAAAAAAATTCTCACTCATGGGCTCCTTATATAAAATTTCTATTATTAATTTTATTTTATTGCTGGGTGTTTTATTTTACTGCATGTAATTGTTTGGAGTGTCGTTAATTGGAGTAATAATATTGTGAAATTATAACTTGTGGCGTTGTTATCTGGGTTTGTTTTCTTTGCACCTGTCATTCTACGTAGAAAAATCCAGTGAAAATTGTAAATTTAAAAAAAATAAATAATAACTTCAAGTGAATGTTAGATGACAGAGGAAGTGAGCATGCACAATTATATATTTGACTAATACTGATAAATTAAAAATAACAAATAAAACAAATTAAAGGGATAGTTCACCTTCAGTTGCTGGTCCCCACTGACTTCCATCGTATGGAAACTATGCAATTGAAGGTGAACTATCCCTTTAAAAATAATCTAATATATAATACCGACTGATAACCAATATTATACAGATATATAGTTTAAAAAGTGCCTGCCAAAAGCACAAATATAAACCCTAATATGATCACTAATGCGAATATATGTTCAGCTACAGTAGCAATAAGAGAGTAGTACACTCAGCTTCATTTAACACATTATATCACAGACTTTTCTTCAAAATCAGCAAAGAAAATGCTAAATAAAACTAAGCTTTGAACTGTAGAATGTGCAGCTTGGATCAGCTGGGCAACTTGATGACATTATTATCTTTAACAGAGGCCTTCAAACTCACTCTAAAAATGAGCCTTTACAGAGACCTGCATAAAAGCCTTAATGAATCAATCAGCCTGTCGCTCTCTTTCTGTGCAAAAGGCCCTGAATAAATGAAAACCTATTGAACTAAGCGAACGGACTCACACATACTCCTTCGACATTACTGCACTGTGAAAATGAATCCTCTTGGTTTACCTGCACAGGCATTGAGGGCATCTGTGGACAAGAGCTCAATTATTCAACTTCATGTTTGCTCACAAATTAAACTCGTGAGCTAGAGCGCACGAGCCACACAAAAGGTATGCAACGCTAATGAAACAACAGCGAGCGGGGTGGGGTGGGGACACGGCTTACATAAAACTAATGAAATGGGAGAAAGACTGCGCGAGGGAGAGATGAGTGACGGAGGAAGAACAGCAGACAGCAGCGATGCAAATGAAACGAGGGGAAAGAAATGAAAGAACCAGAGGAAAGACGGCACTGTTTAACAGCAGGTTACTTCAGCACTGCTTTGAAGAAGCACAGATGTTAGACACAAAGACAGAGAGCGCGAATAAAGAAGCAAAATAGTGAAATGAGGCTGAAAGGGAGGGCTGAGAGACTGAGGTGGCAGCCCTCCGCTGGGTTTTTTAATAAGAAAGCCCACAGTGTCGCTCACACCCTGACGAACAACCCTCACGGATCACAACAGAGGTGGGGAAACACGAGGATAAAAATAGAGGGACTTTTCCATTTGGGCATCTGATTTTTCTTCCATTCTTATGTTGTGTGCATCTCCAAGAGTAGATGCTGGTGTAGGAGTGTGAAAGAGACCAAGCGCTAACACAGATTCCTTTGTGGAGGAGTGCGAGTGTGCGTTCGTATGTAGGCGAGGACCTGAGGGACAATCTTCACTACTGTAGAACCACGAACACCCCCGCACTCATCGCTGACTCCATAGAACTGTCGTGCGTTATGATGTAAGTAATGGGCAAACTCAATAAGGGTTCTTCGTCTTAGCATAAACGCATGCTAAACAAACAATAAACCCAGAGTCTCCGGAGGAAACACGATCGATACTTAAATATCAGATATCATATTCTACAGAAAGGAGCTCGTTACCATAACAACTACTCAACAAGGTCCCATGGAAACAGCTAGCTGTTTCCATGCCAACATTAAATCCTCAACTTGTAAAGGCATAAAGATATTGATGGCATCAAACTACTGGCTCTCCAAGTTAAGTCACCAAATCAGGCCTGAAGCGCAAAGCTAGTGCTAATCCCATGCTATTAGCACTCAATTCACCAGCAGACCAGGGCTGACAGAGAAATAGAGGGATCTCGGTCGGTGCTGATTGTTTAACACTACCATAATTAGTTTGAGCTCAAAATTTGAGACTTACAAATATTGAACAACTCAAATCATATCCTTCTGGGATAAGAAGTCTACGAATGTGAGCGGTATGACCAAAAATCACAATACACCCTTTTATAGATAATTCAGCCAAGGATATATATTATAAATGTACTCTGGACCAGTATGATGGAAGAAAGCCAAAAGATAAAATTATTCGTAATAAATAAATTATGAATCAGGCATCAGTGCTGCCTCACATTACATAATGTGAGTTAAAAATAAAAGACTTGAAACACTTTTACATTATAAATGCTACTGGATGAGCCATGTTCAAAGCAGTAAAACAGATAATATGCGCACATTTAGTTTAATTCTATATTAATGCACAAAGTTGTGCCATTGCTTGGCAACCGTAAAGAAGCTACACCTTGTCAACAATGGTGCATGACATTAAAGAAATTAAATTGTTCCCATTACAATCAACAAAGCTGTCTTTGATTTTGCTTTTTTAAGCCTGTGAGACTACTGTATAAAAGTTACAAATTAGATATAAAAAAATGAAATATAGATTATTGTTCAAAGGTTTAGGGTCAGTAAGATTTTTATAAAGAAATAATACTTTTGAATACTGATAATACTGATATTATATTATTGAAAATAAATTATTGAAATAATACTGATTTCTGAAGGATCATGTGACACTGAAGACTTAAGTAATGAATGCTGTTAATTTTGCTTTTAATCTCAGATATTTTGGTAGTTGATGAATTCATTACTTTTAGAAAGAAAAAAGAAAATGTGTTGCACCAGATGAAGGGATAGGATACTTAAGCCTTAAGCCCAAAGTATACTTCAGTTTTTTAATGCATAGACTAGCATATGCGTACAGTCAAACGTGCAGCCTTTCAAAGTATACTCCATTTGATAGTGTGCGCAAACGCAGGCAATTGACATATGCCCTCTAGAAAGCTTCAATGTCTGCTCTGTTTTTCTCCCGAAGTTAAGGCCTGTTCACACCAAGAATGATAACTATAAAGTTAACTATAAAGATATAGTTCTAAAAATCGTTCTCAATATTAAAGAATAGCAGAGTCCACACCACAGCTATAACGATAAAGGCACAGAGAAACGATATCATTTGAATCACTTTCAGAACGATTTTTTCCAGCTGATGAACGATAACAACATTGACACCCAATCAGAATCAATCCTGCTCTTAGCATAAACAGACGATATCGTCTGCTGGTGTGGACGCTAATATAGTTATCTTTATAGTTATCGTTCTTGGAGTGAATGGGTCTTTATGACCGATAAAAATTTACTTTGTACTTTAAACTAATGTTGTTGCTCTCTCATAACCGTCTCAGACAAGCGCTTGTCAATAC
This sequence comes from Tor tambroides, assembly GCA_021397915.2. Classification (NCBI taxonomy): domain Eukaryota; kingdom Metazoa; phylum Chordata; class Actinopteri; order Cypriniformes; family Cyprinidae; genus Tor; species Tor tambroides. Next base: position 11,148 of record JAFVLL020013342.1, on the reverse strand, counting down.
TGCCTTCTGTTATTGCAGTCTCCGCTGTTTTGTTGTTGTTGTTGTTGTTTTGTCTCTTTAGTTTCATTTTCTACTGTGAAACAACGCCCAGGGCCAGTGTTGCCACCTTGTGGAATAACTGATACGTGCAAAACCAAGTCAATGCACATGTGCAATCTGCGTATACAAAGTGTGCAAGGTTACAAAAATCGGATGGTGCGCGTACTATTCTGATTACAAAATTTGCGTCTCACACACTGTACGCTGACCCTCGGGTACGCATAAAAACCGAAGTATATAGGTGTGCTATAAGTTTCTGTTCTGTTCAGTGGAAATATTGCATTATGAGTGTAATAACAAAATTCGACACAGTTCTACTGTTACGTCATATACTGTCATAGCACTGAGTCCTGATGTCAGGTATTTGAGATTCTGTGACCTCTATGTGGACCGATTTAGGGCCGACATGCAAGTGTGATGCCAGGGGCACAAACTCAGAAATGAGATGCAGCCTACGGGGCAAGATGCCGATTCTAGATCCGGCTAGCACTTGGTTTGAGATCTCTGTTCAGACCATTCTTATCCCACTGGTCTGTGCCATCTATTCACCTAAAAGCTATCAGACGAGCATAATTCACAAAAGTGTGCAGCTGAACCTGGTTAAATTTTATGTGAATTCCCTGACCTGAGCAGATGGCATGACTCAGGTGCCCCAAAGACTCCTCCTTAAGCCAGCTGCCCATTTAGCAACTTAAAATTATAGCTAAAGTAGTGCTGGGGAAATTCTACCAACCCTCACTTGTGAGTCTGTCACAGAAACACAACAGGGGTGATGAATTAATTAACAGTATTTGACATTCTCTCTCACTACTGACTCATTTTGTCGGTAAATTGAATTGAATCTCACCAAAATAAGAGCAGACCACCATGCAAATGTATAGTCAGTTCACTTCAATCTGAATTGGAGGTGAAAAGAGCTCACCGGTCACTTTTTGAAAGATTATGAGTGGGGAAAGTCAGTTAGTGGGCCGTTCTCAGTTTCTTTTTACCTAGGAAAAGTGTCTGTTCATAAAGCCCAGGGAGCCCATAATTCCCTGCGACACTTGGCTTTCCTAGGTGTGAATGAGCTGGCAGTGATGATGGCGCTCTTAGATGAGGGGCTAACCATAAAACCCATGCAGCAAGCAACCTGAATAGGTATCAGAGGTTAACACAACCGGTAACTTGCATTCTCTTATTGGCAACAGCAGTTCAATTTGGCGTGCAGATGTGTGAAGACAAATGCTAAAGAGTGAGTGCTTATCCCTCCTGGTGTTCCAGCAAATGAACTACTCTCTGCTAACCTCGTCTCCATTACAATATCAAACACCCGCTCCGCCAAGTGAAGCCTGACAATTAACATAATCCAGCAGTTAATGCAAATGCAAACAAGTTAAGGATTCATTTAACAATTAGAGGAGTGGAGGAAGGTTAAGTGGGGAACACCTTGCTTCTCTCAATACTGCAGCAACATGAGATGAAAGAGAACGTCATAATTGCAAAGAGAAGCTGCTCGAATGTAGTCTATAAAACCCTAGTGAGCTACAGTGCTGTATACTTATGGAGCTTAAAATATGACGAAACTATTTGAATTTGAATTGTGTAAATTTTAATTATTGACAAGTGTCATTTAACAAAATTGAATATTATGTGGCATTTAACATGGCTCTGAATTAAATTTTTTACTTGAATATTGAACATTTGAAATTTAACAAAACTGAATTTATGGCAGAGCTTTATAGACATGTATTTTCAAACAGTGGAATTTTTGTTCTGAATTCTTAGACTGCAAATATCCAGTTTTTAAAAATACAGCTTCAACTTTTCAAGATGAAGAAGAAATTCCGAACATCAAATTCAATATTCTAAATTCAAAATGCAGAAACTCAGATCAGCAGAAAGTAGGTCAGAGGTCCTCCACAGGGAAGAGTAGATGATCTCTGAAAAGTCGAACAAAGCATTTAAGGCGACTGGGAGGGGATCACTTAGTTTTGTCGAGGCCAAGACATTAATTCGTGAGAACGTGATAATATGACATTGGCCACAAGATATTAATTTGTGGGAACATCATATTAACCCGTGAGAGAGTGATAATATGCTTATTTGCCCTTTCAGTTCATGTAGCGCTTTACCTAATTAACGCTCTGTATAATTATTCTAATATTATTAATATGCTACCATATTTTGCAAATACTGTAAACAATAAAATAAAATAAAATAAAACTGACAATTATTATTAAATGGGAGATTTGACTCAACTGCTAATAATGCATTTTAGTTAAGCAAACAACACTAATAACAAACAAAATACATAGCATAATCACTAAAATTGGACAAATAGTGCATTTTTAATCAGATATAATCTTGATTAGAACCATTTTTATTAATTAGTTTTACTACTGAATGAAATATGCTGTCTTTCATCAGCCATCTTTGATTAATGTTTTCATTGAGCTGAGTGAACAATACAGAGTTCTGCAGAAATAATTCTTAAAATCCCAGAAACAAGTTTTTGAATTTTTTTTTTTTTTTTTCCATTTCCAGTTCAATTGTCCCAAAGTCAGTGTTTTTTTAGGGTTTTTGGTTAATGCTTTAAATAAGGTCTGTGGTTAACACAAGCTCAAGATATTTTCATGTTTTATTCTAAAACATAAAATACATCAGTAATACCATACTCATGCTTTTTTTTTTTTTAAAGCTTTTACATGACTCGGAAAAAGGTTGTGGTAAACAAGTGGCTAAATGGAACTATCAAGGTTGTCTAGGACAATTCATCTACTCACTAGTCCACTTTTACAGCCTCACTGTTCACACTCACGCTCTTGAAAATAATTCTAACTCAAACTTTCCAACTTGTCGATTAGTACAATAAAGATTGAAAGAGTTATCAGAATCTTAGTGGTGGTGACATTGAAGTTGTTTGACTATTTGACCACTTAAGTCATTGAACCTAACTTTAGCTTTTTGCTTCTGGCTTCAAAAATCATAAGAGTTGTGTTCATGTGTGAAAATTATCTTGATGAACAACTTTTGTTGGTCAATAATTTTCCAAAAGCCAATTCAAAAATCATCAACCATCGTCAAGAGACCTGTGTTGATGTTAGTTTCTGATGTATCTTACAAAGCAAGGAAAAAACCACACACATACACAATCACACTGGTTTAAAAGGGTTTTGGGCACATGTCAGCTTGGTCATTATGGAAGTCTATTTTTAAGATCAGAAAACTACCTTAGTCTGGTTTTGATGGGGTTTTTTTTTCAGCAGAGTATGATGTCTCAGACGCTGTGTATGTAGGCAGCACACTAGGTTTTGCAGCTTGTGTCAACAAAACGCCTCTCCGCCCTCCAGATTTTCACCTGCCCTGACTCATTCAATCCCATTATCTACAAAATTTCCTTCCATTTTTTTCTTCATTCTGCCCTCTTTCAAAGGGTGAGCAGTCCTCCCTCTGGCCAGCATTTTAAGTGCAATCACACAGCTGCTGAGAGCAAAATAATTGGCAAAGCGTGACTGAAGGAGAGAGACACACAGAGAGGTGAGTAGATAGACAGGGACAGAAGAGATTTAAAGAGGTCGTCAGAACAACAACTGTATACCCCACACTCGGTGGGAGAGCAGCAATTCACTGTCACATCAAAAGCACAGTGGAAAGAGAGAGGGAAAGAGAGGAAGAAAAACGCTACATCTATTCACTCGCAGTCTCTCGTTCCCTCTGACAAACGCAAAGACACCAAATCAGACTGTCTGTCAGCCCAGTGCACCACCAGACTTTTATTTATATAGTCTCTTTCAATTCAACCTTGTCTTCTCGTCCCTTCCTCTCTGCCCCACAACCCTGCTCTTTCTCTCTCTTGCTATTCGAACACACACTCACATAGGCTTCTTTGTGTTTAGTGCACAGTTCAATTAAAATGTTTCTGGATGTCATCGAATACTGAGATGTGAAGAGGAGCAGAGGAACATCACAGAAGCAGAAAAAAACTTTATGTTTTGGTACACATTGATATGTGCCTCCAATTGTACAACCACCATATGCACACAGCTAAATGAAAAGAGGACTGGATTGGAGGATGGAGGAGATAAAGGTCAAGGAGTTGCGATAAATGTAATGCAAGGGGTCATTGTTGCTCCTACTCTTTTGATGATGTGGTTCATTATTCTAGTTTAATCCATAGAAAGCACTGATTAAAGGACCTCTTGAATATGAGAGAGAGAGAGACATAATTGGTTTCCACCAAGGCCATCTTTGTTCATGGGTACTATACAGGTTGTTTTACGGCCAATCATCTGAGCCGTATGGGTTATGTGACTAATCACTAGCTGCAGGAATGTGATGTCATGACAATACTGGATGTCACAAACACATACACACAGAAAAATAATCAGTCAATGGTAAAACATTTCATAATATCATTACATTATGTATCATTTCATAATATTTCATGAAGAATGGAAAGCCTAAAGTAAAAATAAATAACATAAAATGTTTTTTGATACGATGAATGAAACAAATTTTAAGATATTCTGCTTGGTCTGGTACAATAATATAAAATATATTAATAAAAACAATAATAGAATAAGATAAACAATCATATAAAACTTATTCAAATAATAATTTAGGTCAAATAAGATCAAAATTAGCTAAATATAACCTCTTTTGTTCAAAACTATTTTATTTTTCTTATTGTTACCTATATTATTTAAAAAAAAAAAAAAAAAATTTAACGTTTTATATTTTCATGTAGTATAACACATCCATCAGTTTTCCAAACTTGCCCTATGCAGGGTCACAGGCATGCCAATATACCCTGAACATAACATTATAATATAATATAATATATAATATATTATATTATATTATGTTATATAATAATATAATATATTTATTCTTTTGAATATAATTAACTAAAAAAAAATATTGGTAACACTTTAGTATAGGGACCAATTCTCACTATTAACTAGTTGCTTATTAGCATGCCTATTATTAACATATTGGCTGTTTATTAGTACTTATAAAGCACATATTCTGCATGACCATATTTTACATCCCTAATCTTACCCAACACCTAAACTTAACAACTACCTTACTGAGGCAAAAATCGTAGTTAATGGTTTGTTAATAGCAAGAATTGGACCTTAAAATAAAGTGTGACCAAAATATTTAATCAGAAACAAGTCTACTTTTGAATGGGGGTAAAAGGATGCTTTAACAGCACCATAATGATCTAGTTACAGAATCTATCAGCAGAGGCTAACTGGATCATGCTAAACAGCAAAACCTTGAACTCTTGGTCTCCACAACAGAGAACAGCTACAGGATGAATCAGATAATGATCAAACCAGCACACAATCAATAGAGAACACACACACACACACACACACACACACACAAAAGAGAAGACTGAGATCGAGATCACACACAGTAGCACCACACAATCTTCAAATTAAAGCCGTGGAGAATCGGTCTTGAGAGGGAACAGAGACCCACATGAATCAGGTTCAAGAGCTCTCGATTCATAACAGCCATTGAGAGAAAAAAAAAAAAAACTCCAAACCACTGGAGTCATTAGTCACTATCCAGTGATCTATGCGCAATCACACAAGGCTTTCCGGAAACCTGCTCCGAGTACAGAGTGCTGGGAGCATTTGGAAGTGCTTCCATGCTGTCATTAAACCCACCCTGCCCAGGGGAAGACATCAGTATGCCAGACTCAAATGAGATCTGCTCTCAAAACCAGCCATCGTTTTTTCTCCCTTTCCTTTTGAAAGGTTGAAAACACCGTCTTGAAGAGCTAAACATTCAGCTGCATTCCCTAGAGAGGAAAGCCACGATTCCTGTCTTCAACTCGGACATTAAGGCAGTGCTCTGTTGGGGTTCTGTGGAGAGCAGTGTGACAGCCGACCCTCTGTGGAAACACAGACAAAAAGATTGATACGCACCCGCTCAAGTACTGTGGCAGAAACGCAAACCCACTCGAGCCGACACTTACTGCTTATTCAGGAGTTCAAACACTCAATCACGAACATTTCAAGAATACCTAATGAATCTCCAGAGCTGTGAGGAGGGAAGAATAACTCGCTTTACATTTTTAGACACTATCAAGCTTGAATCGCTGTCTCTCTCCCAGAGATATAAATATACTTCACTCTGTTTAGACAGTAAAAAGGTAAATGTCATTTCCATTGGCTTGCTAAAGAAATAAAGCTCTAGGCTGAGTGTGAGCAACTGCAGGGTGAGTTACCCTCTTCAGTCTTACTGTTTGCACTGCCTAAATTAAGTCCCACTGTCTCTAAAGATGAATTATCAATGCACACACAGGAGCAATACGATTCGACCTGCAGAAGTCCAGTAAGAAGAAGTATATGTGGGAGTTGGTTTGTGTTAGTGGTCAACTAAAAGGGGTTTTTATTGATTCATAACCATATCTACAGAGGATAGCTGAAGGCCAAAATAAGGCTGATGTATAAATAATAAAAACTTTATAAAAGCAGAGGAGACACATACAATTGCTGAAGTAAAACGAATACTTATTTTAGACAAAAATAGCATAAATAATAATAATAATAATAATAATAATATTTTACAAAAATATAAAATGTTTATCACTTAAGAGAAGACACAAATTTGCTGAAGTAGAATGAATAATATTAGACAACAACAACAACAACAATAATAATAATAATAATAATGACATTTTCTTTTTGGTGAATTATTATTGTTATTCTTATTATTATTATTTCACAATAGAAAGAAAGAAAGAAAGAAAGAAAGAAAGAAAAAATGTTTATCAATTATTATCAAGAACTGGAATGAATATTTATTTTAAATAATTATACTTCCATTTTTATGAAAGTATTATTATTATTTTTTTTTATTTTTTTTTTTACAAAAAATATAAAATGTTTATCACTTAAGAGGAGACACAAATTTGCTGAAGTGGAATGAATAATATTAGACAAAAAATAATAATAATAACAACAACAACAACAACAATAATAATAATAATACTTTCACAAAAAAGTAAATGTTTAATTGTTTTTGTGTAAAATAATAATGAAATAAAAAAAATAATAATCAGACATTTTCTTTGTGAATTATTATTATTATTAGTATTATTTCACCAATAAATAAACAAACAAATGAATGAATGAATGAATGAATGGATTATCAGACACAAAGTTTCTGAAACAGAATGAATACTTATTTTACACAACAATTAAATGTTTCAGTTTTTGTGAAAGTATTATTATTATTATTATTATTATTTCACAAATTATTATTATTTTACAAATTAATAAACCATTCCGTGGCAATAATCATCACAACTGAACTGTGTGAATATTCAGTAACCACATTTAGCTTTCTAAAACTGGACTGTCAACCGTATCCTGCTGCTGTGTCAAAGTCACTTCATAATGAACCTTTCCAACACCAGTATTTTGTGTTATGAGACCGACAATCAGGGACAGAGATGAAACAAAAGTGGAAAAAAAGTAACTTAAACGAAAGATGGGGAGAACAAAGCATCAAAAGGCCTAAAGCGACAAACAGAGGGGAAACAGATGGATGGAGACAACACAAAAAAAGAGTCAAAATACGAGCTCACTGTTTGCATGGGCAGGGCTTTTATGTTAGGTTTGTTTACAGCCAGTGTTTGTGGTGTCTTTAATCCTGACTCCTTGCACTCAGAGATGACAGAACAGTAACCACCAGCACACTGCGCTTGTGTATATTGTTGACGAGGACGAGAGAGCAAGTGACACATGGACCGACACAACAATAGGGGACTGACATGAAAAGAACACACACCAAAGAACGAAAAATGTTACGAAATGCCTCAGCGAACATATTTTACCCATGTCTGAAAAAGAAGAATTAAGACTTTCTCAGCTGTTTTGGAGTATATGTGGGAACTCTATGGGGGTTTCTCTCCACTCCAAATCTAATTAGAGACCATCAGAGCCGCAGCCATTGTAAAGGCTGTTAAGATAATTAGCTCCTCTAATTGCATTCTGAAATATTGAATATAGGGATATGAGAAGGAACACTGCTCATTTCTCCTCCAGGAACACACAGTGTCTCTCCTCGTCTCTGATTCGCTCTCATTTTCTCTCTCTGATAAAGGTCAAACAATATGAACTCAATGAGAGTGCAGTAATTGGTTTGGTGAGTGGAAACACAGAGTAAATAAGGCTAAAGCACCTCAGTGACTGGCTCTTTTTTGTACCTGCCCCCAAGAAACAAAACAGCTTTTTCATAAATGTGTGTTGGGGTGAACCAAGTACACATGTATACAAGACGTGCGAAAAAGGCTATCATAACACACACACACACACACACACAACTGATGCAAGAAGAAAAGTAATATGTTTGATGGCTGGTAGAGATGGATCGAGGGCCATTCTAGGTAAATATTACTGAGGTTAATTGAAATGTGTTATTACCGCTGCCGGAGTGAATTCTCAGATTGCAATGTGCATGAAAATTAAAATAGTGAAAAGCAATCTAACATTAACATATTCGCTTAGTGTGACAAATGCTTAGCAGCAGGTGCCTGGGCTAAATTTAAAACCAGTGCATTGGCAGATTTGTGTTTACATGGTAAGAAGGACACACGTTACAAGTTAAATTATTATATGAGCTGCTATAGTATTTCATTATATTTTTAAAAGAACAATCTTGTATTTTTTATTTTTCATTTTTATTATTATTGTATTTTTTATTTGCCATTTATTTATTTATTTATTTTGTAATTAACATGAATTTGCTTTTAAAAAAAGCTAATTGAAAAAAATGTGTAAGAACTGGTCTGTGCACAAGCGTCTGAAGACACCAAACTGAAGAACTTTTGGTCACACTTTATTTTAACATTCAATTCTCGCTATTAACAAACCATTAACTATGAATTTTGCCTCAATAAACTCCTAATTTGCTGTTTATTAATAGTTACTAAAGTAGTCGTTAAGTTTAGGTATTGGGTAGGATTAGGGATGTAAAATATGGTCATGCAGAATATGTGCTTTATAAGTACTAATAAACAGCCAATATGTTAATAATAGGCATGCTAATAAGCAACCAGTTAATAGGGAGAATTGGTCCCTATACTAAAGTGTTACAGCACATTTCAGCAGTTATTACTTAAAACACAGTAAATGCCATGAGCAATAATTAAATATTACATCAACGTTCTCAGAACCTTATGGCCTTAATCTAACATTATCATCAAACATGCTTTTGCCTCTGGTATTCTTATGTATTTTTTTGGAGCCAAAAAGCTTAGAAATGTCCTAGCAACCACTCAAAACAACCCAGCAACCTGTTAAATAGCAATAACCCACAATAATCTACCATCTTGTTAGTGTGTTTTGCATGGGCCAATTTCTTGCCTGGAATAAGTCAAAATCTGGTAATTACTGTTATCTGGTCCTTTCTAATCACCATGAAGCATTATGAAGAAATCGTCATACACGGCCAAAGGAAGGAACACACACAAACCACTGCCCTCACACACATCCCCACTAATGCTTCTGCACACACAATCTCAAATGACAGGAATAGAAAGGCTATAGCCATTGAAAGGATGGTGAATCAGAGATGGCGGGTGGATACGGGAGGAAAGAGAAAGGCCAAAGACAGAAGAACGATGGAGGCGGAGAAAGGAAAGAATAGATGATGCATGGTGTGTGCATGTGTGTGGAAGGGGTGGAAGTCATGGGAGGCATGGAAGAGGAAGTGCAAATCATAAAGGAAATGCGCTTCAGCATATAGTGTTACAGTCAGTGTTCTGCTAAAATCTGCATCTCAAAGAGTGTTTTCACTGAATTTAAAAATAACACACAAAAAACAAAGACATTTCTCCCTTCACCACAAACTTTTCAAACCCCAAAACTGAACTGATTAGAATAAATTGAAAATAACAGTGAAAAAATAAACAAAGACATAATACACCTAAATATACCAGCATGCATTCATTTAAAATGCACGCATGTGATTCCAGTTGGTCTGAAGTGTTATAAAAATACAGAAATTGGTTTAGTCCAAATTAAACATTCACTACCGTTCAAAAAGTTTGGGGTCAGTAAGATAACTTGAATACTTTAATAAATTGCTCAAAAGTGATAGTAAAGACATTTATAATTTTACAAATAATTCCATTTCATATAAATACTGTTCTTTTGAAATTGTTTTCATTAAAGAATCCTGAATAACATGTTTTTTTTTTACAATTTCCACAAAAATATTAAGCAACACAACTGTTTTCAACACTGATAATAAGAAATGCTTATTGAGCAGCAAATCAGCATAACAGAATGATTTCTGAAGGATTAAGGGACACTGAAGACTGGAGTAATAATGACTGCTCCATAATTCAGCTTTGCCATCACAGGAATAAATTACATTTGAAAGCATATTAAAGAGAGGAAGTTAGTTTTACTATATTTTTATCAAACAAATGCAGCCTTGGTGAGCATAAGAGCAAAAAACTTCCAAAAAACTCTTGCAAAATAAAATAAAACCTGTGTTTCCCACATAAGCACCAGCACCATGTTGGAGTAGGCAAATCCAGCAGCTTTGAATTGTGATCAAGAGGTCTAAAAACAAACTGACAGTACTCGACTACCTAGTCTCAGCCTTAGGCGGCACACCCACAGTCCGCTCAATGACCGTCTGATGCATACGGCACACAAAAAACACACTGTTTCCTCATCCGATTGGCTGGCATTACACAACTTCCAGGAGTTAAGGCACACAGGGTTTTTATTAGTCCACCTGGAAACAAGGATGCCTTTTACCAGGTACAACAACCACTAAACACAGTTTACACAATTTTCAAACAAAACGAGCTGTGATTGGTTGCTTTACATTTCGGGTATATGGTGACCTCCTGTCTAATGGACATTTCTTGACCAGAATAAGCAGCAGTGTGGACTAGGGTTGGGTACCGTTCACTTTTGAACCACTTTTTTTTTTCGGTACTTTACTCTCTGTGTAATAACAAAAACATTTATTTCAGTGAAAAAATAAGTCCAAAACTCTCAATTTCAACATTTTGAACAATAGGGCACTACAATTTTTTTTATTTATTTTTTTATTCCAGAAATTCTTGTTTTATTTTTTTCTGATAAT